>MU873676.1:0-12127 GCA_036418205.1 Ostertagia ostertagi | reverse complement strand
GATGCTTATGAAACCTCTCCACTTTTTCCAGCACTACCACTGACAGTACTTCAATTTTTGGCGAATTTCACCTTGTTTTTGATACCATCTTTCATCAGCACCCTTCAATATGCAGGTGATCTTCTGTACAAGTCCGAAACGTCACTCCAAAGCTGTAAAAACCGCCATTCTCAACAAATTTTTTCGACCCTTTTTTGGCCATCAGGGAACCGTTCAGCGAAAATGAAACATGGTTTTGTAGTCCATACATGGGTTCCTACAATATGCAAAAAACCGTTTTGAAAAAGCGCGGCTTGCCCTGAAAGACCTCCCTTGTTAGGTCAGGTTACGCAAAATTGAGGCAGCACCCATCTGATCGAAACAAGCCGAAAACGAAGCCTAGGCTCAATCATATGCTTAATCATAAGCCTTGTGTAACCATAAGCCCATGCCTAAGAAGCTCAACCTTTACCTTCATTGATCGAAGAGCTCTGGTGATCTGACCGCAGGAGGAGAACTGAACGTCTTCCGGGAAGGGGGGGGGGGTACCATCTGACGGTGCGGCCCTGTTCGACTGTACATCTATGGCTCAGTCTGCGGTGCCACTGTATTTCGAAATTGTTACTTGTGGCGAATAGTAACGGCCCCATTAACTAACCCTGACGAGCTGCAGACGACCAGAGCGCCGCGAGGTCCCCCTCCCCTCCAAATTCAGTTAGCACCCTTCTTACAACTCAGCATTCTCACGACAACTTTTACATGGAGAACTGCGAAGCGAAGCAGTAGTTGCCAATTAAAAAAGAGTCAAAAATGTTGTTGTATACTTACCTACTGCTCAGTAACTGTATACTACCTAGGCATCACCGTGCGCGACTTCTCACTACTTTTCCTAGCGTCGTGAAATTCCCCTGCAACTTTGATCACATTACGATAATAAATCGCCAAAGTGAATCAATCGTCTGGAGGCTTTTTCTGTTCAGCGGAAAACTGGGTTATCGCTGGGCGATTGCCCCATAGTCTCAGTCGGAAACACGTCCAACAAGCTTTTTTCTGTACTCGAGGAGTTTTCAAAAAACGTCCATAAACTGATTATTGATTCATCTTCAAGAATTTGCGCAGAACAGCAATCGATATTTATTAGCAAAGCATGAAGGAAATACTTACATATACATACATAATGAATAACCCGAATAGGTTGGAATGATCGTCGAACTATTTGTGTCATATCAATTTCGATCGACGCCGTAATTCGATTCGAGTTATTCGGCCGATTAGAACTCGAGCTCCGGCTGATAGTCGGTGTCCGGCATCACGTGGCTTGGCTTGTACTTCACGGGAATGTCACTGAAATCGGTTTTTAGATCAGTTTCCCGTCTGTTGGCAAACCTATCAATCTATTTCTCTTGTGAACAGTAGCCATTGTAATTGATAGAGAAGTTGCAATTCCATAAGAATTCCTCTTTCCTAGTAGAGTCCTATATCATATAAGAACGCTCTTTTACATTAAGGTCCCTCTAAATTTTGTGCGGAATTCGTTCAGTAGCAGCGATCGTTGATCTCCTTAGAAGTCTTGTTGTGCCATATAAGTCTCTCATCCCTCATAGTTGAAAAATGATGTAGGGCTTGCACTTCCCACAAATGGCCTCAGACTTATTGCAAAGGCACAACACGCCTAGGAAGCGATTACGATAAGGAGGGAGCGCATCGGGAAGCATATGCACCACACGAATCAGTTACTTGGCTGCCAGGAAGCGAGGTGTGGCGCTTTCACGACGAAAGGTGCGCTGGTTGCTGAGCAGGACTTCGAAAGCACTCCGCCCCAAAAGCGATCCGCCCACTAGTTTAGTTGGTGATTTGGACGAGCTGCGTTGCCAGCAGCGGCACAACTGGAGCACTCGATTAAGCGTGGTTTGGCATGGTGCCACCAAACGCGTTGCGGTGAACTCGTTCATACGTCCGCTTTCTGAGCTGTTACCTGTTCATGAGTGAAAACCAACGGCCAAAAAGGGGTCCCGTTTTGCGTTTTCTTGACGGATTTCTCTGCTTTTTTCGCCACTGGCGTACCATTGAGCACCACCACGTCTCCTCCAGACTTTCCTTGAATCTGTCGTACTCGCTGCCTTTAAATCCATAGCCATTAAGCGCGATCAAATAATTGAGTTCACCTTACCATTATTAGTTAGATATCGAGAAATTCCCTACTTGTAGATTACCAGCCCCCATATGTCTCCGAGAGAAGGGAGGTAGTTGGGTGGAGTGTTTATTCGAGGCATTTTACAAGTTTAGATGAATTTTTCATACAATAGTTAAATTCTCGGAAAGACAGAAAGGTGAAAATTTTTGTCGGAATGATTATTCTGCCTAACAATGTGCTGAAGAAGCACTGTGAACAATTGGGCGGCTTTACTGCTCGCGAAAAAAAGGCGGTGGGGGAGGGGCTGCATGGGCAAGAGCAGGAACCACTTGACACTCTTCTACATTACACGTTCCGAAACCCAATTTCCCCTCCTAATACTCCTATTTTTCCCACTTGAGGACCTGTTGTTGTCCGCATGAGTCTAGTGAAATAAACTTTTCTAAGGAGATTATCAGAACGTTTATTGAACACTCCTGATTCAAGTTTTCAGGGCAGACATCTCTCTCCCCCTCCCCTCCCTCTATAAAATGGAGTCATGAAGCAATTAGGTTTTGAACTCTCTTTCCTTCCTCACCCAACCAAAAAGCTCCCGTCGAGAATACTTTTGGATAATGATATTCAAAAAAAATCTAGCCATAGAATACAGAGGCAGTTCTTAATTGGTCAAAGAAAATGAGGTCACTTGAGGCGCTGAAGTTCGACATCTGCAGATCCTCTAGCCGACAATGCGTTTCACTGATTTGGCACAGTTTTTGGCCGCTGCGGAAAATGAGTGCACATTTAGGGCTACGTCCATCCACCTGACCTATTTTGAAAACTTCACTTCCCTCTTACGATTACTTTGATTCGATGCAACGGCGTCCCGTGATTCTTGGGAAAGCGAAATAAGAGACGAGTAATTAGTTCCTCTTTTGTCGACGGTGCATCATTCTCCACTTGCAGAAAAATCGGGCCAGGGTCAAAGGCGGATATGTTCTCGTGTCACGGTCGGTCACGCGAATTTCGTTGAAAATAACCTTCCATTTACTGACTAAAAGCATTTGAACTGTCCATTGAAAAATCAGTCGCGCTTATCCTAGCACCACTGGGGAAATAATGAGAAAGGGCAGGGCGAACACTCCTTCAGTTCACATTTTAGGAAACACTTATTACGCCCCGTATAGAAGAGTGCCCTCTGAAGCGCACTCAGCGACTTGACGCCTGCTGCACTCTTCTAAACGGAGGGGAGAAAGGAATTAGCTCGATTTCCATTTGCTTTGCCAACCAACATACCCTCAAGAAAAATTCATACTTTTTTAGTGAACGGCCTACTGAAAGTATCCTCTGAAGAAGAAATAAATCTAGAGTTTTCTCTGCAATCTCCAGCAATTCTGAGCATTTTATAGTGATCAAACAAGCCTGTACAGAAACACTTACGGAAGGATCTTGGCAAAGTCAAGCATTGGGAAGGGAAGCTCGCCAGGTTGTGGGAACTCAGCGGACCGCTCGAACCTCAGCACACGACGAGATATTGGGTGCTGAAATAGATTTCTTAACAGACTTTGTCTCTAGTGCCAATCTTGCTGTATTACTTATGAAAAAAACCTAAATGGACACTTGATGTTGTTCATTGATTGTTGTTCTTATAATGCTTTTTCTGTGTCGGCGAGTTTTTAGAAATATCTGAGAAACACCGAGTGCGATGAGAGAACGGACTCAAATACGAGGGAGCATAGGAAAACAGCGAGACGCAGACACCAACATGTCGGCACATCCGGCTTTAGTGTATGCGCTGACACATGACATCAATAAGCAGCTCGGAGGGATTCAAGGCCTTTCGAGCAATTAGAGTGTCTCTGCATAAAAGCGGAAAGCCTATCACCGCTAGACATAAGCCACAGTCAAGTATTGAGATGTCATTCTAACGGCATTTCATGGTTATGATGATGCCCTCAACTATATGAATTCGTTTTTTTTTTTACGCGTAAACTCCACGAGTTGTTGGCGCTACAAGTGGTAGGGACCATAGCGAGAGACGTAAAGTTTACGCAAGGAAGGGACGTCCCGGCGGCTGAGGTGGACCAATCTGGTGTTTTAATAAACAATAAGCGTCATCAGCGTTTAACCTGGCTCCTACCGGAAGAAATTGCCACTATACCTAATAACCATATTAATACTTACTATTATTAAGTGCACGGAATTAGTGTAGTGGCAAACACCGCTCCTTACCAAATGTACGATCCGGTGATCAATCCTGGGTCGTACGGCGTATGCCCAAACCAAGCCTTACATCCATCCTTGTAGGCTAATTGATACTGGACATGTCTAGGAGGATAAATTCACTAACTTTTACTTGGCTTGCGCCGTCAGTCATTGTATAGACCAAATCGCATTCGCGTAGATGCGAGGCGGATCCACAAAGAAACTGATTAACGCCGACTGCTTTACTCTTTATGCTTCATAACTCAAGCCAGTCCCCCTTGAGAAAGCGCTTTATCGCTGAGAACGGGATATTGAAACTCCACTGTCTGCTTCCCTCCCCTTATCCTTCAGCATAATTTCTGCTCAAACCTTACAATTAGAAGCGGAAACAACGGAAACAAATTATGTTAGAACATTGTGAGCTATTCTCGTCTCAAAAAATTTAATTCGTCGCTGAGAGGTCTTTGAGGCTGCGACATTTTTGTGACGATATTTGGAAAAGCGTTAATTAAAGCTAACCAGACACAACAATTGAATTATCCCCAGCCTGCCATGCAATTTGTTCGACATCAAGCAATGGACACTAAAGATCTCGAGAAAGATCTGGTAACTGAAGGCTTCCTGAGGTGCAGGCTTTTTCCATTGGCAATCGTGACTTGCTGTGTAATTTTGTAAGCAAACGAAAAACATTGTTGTGATGTGGACTCTTTGGAAGGAAACTGAACGGGAATGAGGACGAAAGAGTTAAACCTATTCGTCTGTCATGGTCGGATATCGTCTGTGTAGTTAGTGAAGGAACTTCTAAGAATCTATACGGTTGGAAATTCGACCAGCGTGAGCTTCAGTGTGGCAAACACCACGTCAACTCTCCGATGTTGCTGTTTTGGCCAAACCAGGGTTGAGAAGGAAACTGAGCTTTTCTATAACATCTACTTAACGTGAGGCATTCAGCCCCATCAATCTCTTGTCAGGATGCGCAACGCATTCCACCTCCATTCCGAATTCGTTTGAATACAGGATGGCTCATACAAAGACTGCCGTAAAGCAACTGATCTTGAAGTTAGTTGAGGGTTCCTCTTAGGGTAGTTCGGTGCTAGTTGAGCGGCCGGGAACCAATCTGAGTCATATCCAGCTTATGGAGATTCATATTTGAATTCATCCCTTGCGGCGTTCGAATGAAGCTACGCTGATTGCCTCGATTGGGTGGTCACTGAAGCGCGAACAACCTTGTTAGGATATTCACATAAATACCCGACCTCTCTGCATGGCCTAGTTTTCTTCCAATTTCAGAAACGAAATCTCTGGTTGTTCTTGGTTATTCAACCGCTCCTTCTTCCTACTCAGCCCCTTTCAGCATTATGGCGACCACATCATTATGGAGACTAAAAGAAAAAGTGCTCCATGATCGGACGTAGCAGGGCGACTAATTACGGTAGATTGCTCGGAAATTTTAATGGAGTTGAGGCAGTAGCGCTACAGGCCATTGTATTGCTTATGGAACTGCATTCCGAATGAGTCAGTCAATAAAATTATTGATTTCGTGTATAATTGAGTCATTCACTTTGTAAAACCAAAAGTTGTTTATTGGATCTCATTATTGTTTATGTACTTTTTGCCAAAATTTATTTAGGGGGTGGGAGTTCGGTATCTCAAAACTATCGGTGCTTGCACAAAAAAAAGAGTTAAAATATTCAGCAGTTGCATGCTTGCTAGCTTCAAAACAAGGATGAAAGTATGGACATTTCATCGAGAGAGGACCAATACCGACATCATTGTCCTCTTAGCCTTTCACCACTCACTGCTCTTACTCTCTCTAGCTTTGTGTTTCAAATCCTGCAAAAATTCGTTGCGCAGCCGTTGGCCGAGGTTCAAAAGGCAAAAAAACATGGAGAAGCTTCGCGACTGATAGTCGCCAGGAACACGCCACTTCTTCTAAATCGTAGCATCAATTGAATAAATGCTTGCGAAGTAAGCTACAAGCTATGACATCGCTTTCTGCTTTCTGTTACGTCCCCTAATTTACCAACACCAGATCTCCTGCGCGAGAAATATGGGAAGGAACGCATTGCGCACGGCACCTACCCGCTTGGCGCCACGACGGTGAGGCTGAAGCACTCAGGCTCAAGGATCAACCATGTGGTCCACCCAGCACCAAACGCATAACTCACAATCTAAATTTCACTTCGCCGCCACAAGGAGGGGGGGGGACTCGGTCTCCGTCCTTGTTACCTTATTGACGTCACCCTTCATAACTCCACTTACAAGCGCAATAATACATCAGTTCGCTCCCAAAAAGTGCTTTCAATTGAACTGGGTTACCTTTAACCTTTGCACGACGACCTTAATTGGTCGTGATGAGGAAACAAAGTCCGTGTGTGACCCGAACCATCTCAACAACTTCGCCTGGTTTTCAGTAGGCAGCGGTTAACTTTCGAAGTAAGAAGAATCTAGCGCCTGTTATTACGAAGCCCCCGTGGAGGTACTAGTCGGGATGATTTTTCGCAGCGCAAGTTTACTTCTACTCGGTAAGGGTGACTGAAACCAATCAGTTGTTATGTTGTAGTCAGACGATTGCTCTCACGCGAAACAGGCGCTTCTGAAGAGATAGGGTCGTAGATCTACATATTCGGCGGCAACCTCGTGATGGTTGACATCATTCACGGACATGATAAGACGAATGAGCGTCGTAGAGGGGTATTGTTAACAAAAGATCGAACTCTTCCCATTCCAACGAAATCGCTTAGCGGAATCGTAAACAAGCACATTAATATCGAAAGTAGGTGATCACGACGGGAAAGGAGACTGAACTAGTCTGGGATTGGCGAGGAACAACGACCGATAAATTATTAATCTTGCGTATTGGAAAAAAAATTTCCATGAACAAAAAGTCTGGTGCTTTACCATGAAAAACGGCTGCCGCTACACCATGAACGGGAACCTTCGCAGTATGGTGGCGCTAAGGCAGTGTGAGACTGACACACGGTGGAGAGCGGAAGCGAAAGAGTGCAAATGATGTGAGGGCCCCAGACAATAGCCTGCAGCGGACGGGCAAAATTGAAGCTGTTGAAGCTGTTCTCGCACGGCTCTGGCAGCCTTGTTGGGCCATTTCCATGCACGGGAGTGCTATATCTATATGTCCTCTGAAAGTCTGTCCTACAGACATTGGGAAATCGTTCATCAGACTTCTGCCTGGGTTATGCCTTTAAGTCAGCTGTGCCCAGGCAGCACGGAAAAGCGCTTGAATGTCCCTGCGAAACCCATCCATATAAAAGCACTGCATTAATTTTTTGGGGAGCTTTCCTTACTACGATGTTATAGCTGAACCGCTGGGGTCTATTAGTCCCAGCAATGACACAACACAAAGTTATTGAAAATTTGTCGGCCGAAGTCGACTGCTTTTTTCCAAAAAGCTTTTCCTTAGTTTCCAGAGGGGCCTGAATTGATAATGTTTTGCTTTCCGATGACTTTACTGACCATTTTGGGTCGCGCTTGACCAGCATCAAGCGCTGAAGAATCGACTGATTGTATAGTACATCCCGTATCCGCTTCCATTTAGAACCGTAGGGGAACTCAGCTAGCTATCATACATTTTGGACTCTTAGAAAAAACATAATTGAGCCTTCTGATTCTGCCTAAGCCCAGTACCACTAAGTCAACCTACAAAGCATGGGATCCGGTTGAAACACCGTTTCCCAATCTGATGATTGATGTGGTTACCCCTGGCTAGCCAACTGTTTCTGTGCCATCGTTAATTACCAAATTCCAGCAAAGCGCTTTGTTAGTTTTTGGTGAGTTCGTTGTAAGTTAGAAAATTGAAGGTACAAAACGCACAAAGACATTTTCTGAATGTGGCAATTGCCTCGCACTTTTTAGAAGAAGCTCTGAAAAGTGGTTGAGACGCTAAGACGCTGTTTGGGGGAAAACCCGCGGTGTCCTTGTAGAAAGTGCGATACACTTCACAATGGATTTGTAACATTGTAGTTAGTAAAACGCATCTATACAGGAGGCTTTTGGATATTTTTAGGGTACGTAGAACTGCAGCTGGTTAGGTCTTGAATAGATAAATTTGTTTTCGATTAGAAATTCTAGTGAGTTTATATCAGATGTAACTCGAATATTGCCTTGAAGGTTATTGTTAAATTAATTGTAGCCACTCAAATAGCTTAATAATTACAAAGCAAAATAGTTTTTATTGGTTCCTCTATTCTTTGAAAATAACCCACTCAAGTCATTTCTCAACAATCGTATACGATTTCCATTATGCTTAAACACTCATAGATAGCACAATTCTCAGCATTGAAGCCTTTTTTGGAGCACGCCATACAATTGCTCGCCTCGAAAATTGAGGCACTTTGGTAATGAGTGCACCTACGCGATGAATTACTGAAGATAACTGTGTCAAAGGAAATGTAGTTAGCACTCCACGCATTTCATGCAATAATTGGCATTATGTCATAGGGGGAGGGTGGAGATTGCGACGAAAACCAGTTGCTATCTCGAGTTTTCATCATCTTAGGTAACATCCCCAGAGGATGTATTCAGAATACATTTAAATTTTTCCGTTCCAAAGTCGCCAATGAAGCTCAAGGACAGTCAAAAGTGATTCAGGGGGAGCCACATATAGAGGAATTTCGACTGAAACCGCTTTTCCCCAGGAGCTAATTCGGCTTCTCCGCTCCGATTATGGTCCTACAACAGCTACGTTCTGACATCTCCACCTTCATCCGATCGAAAACACTATCTGCTTTATCCCGAAAATGTTCAAGAAATTCTCAACTTTCAAAAACAAAACTTCGCGAAAATTTTTTCAAAGATCGGGCCAAGATCATGAAAAAAAAATTCAGTACACCTTGACCAGTGCCCATCCTCTTTCGGAAACATGCTATCATTGTCCGACGACAAACTCCCGTTCCCCATAGCCTGATGCGAGCCTTCTATCGAGTATTTGTCAATAATGTCTAACCCTCGTTGGTCATCTATCACTTTGCTGCTCTGGGAATTCAATTCTCCACCTCACTCACTGAACATATTGAATGCCTCCAGTGTCTTTTTCTTAACCTCTCACTAGCAGGATTCCCTCACTGCACGTTCACTCGCTGTAGGACTTGGTCGGCGGCTATAATCGTAGTGATGCAATGAAAAAATTGACCTGCCGGTCCTGTCTGCTAGATCCTAACCATGCTGCGGGGAACTTTAGACGTTGCTTTATCATTGACCTTCGCTTCTTTTCTTCTTTCTTCTCTATGAATTTTGGTTTGAAAATGGGACCCTGTAGGCCGAATCAGAGATACCAGGTTGAACTCAGTCACCTATTCCATTCATCCTCTAATAAACCCCTAACAATGAAGTTTCTTGAATTATCAGTGAACCCGTCACTGGCTTAATATTCAGGGCACTTCTCTTGTCTATTCTCCTCTGTGGGTCGAAAATGGTGAAATGGTGAATATACGATCATGGAACTTCTCAAAATTATCATTTACCTACATGTCGCAAGGGGTTCCTAACAGCCTCGATGACCTCCGTATAGTTTTTCGCAAACAAGCCTCCCTCCCAGTTTCGTGCTGTTTTTGTAACTCTTCAGTAGAAGTCACCATGACAGACAAGGCCACGCTTTCAATGTGGCGACGAGGTGCCACAAATCCTTCAACAGCTATCTTTTCACAGTTATTCTTATCGAGTGGTCTGTCATTGGAGATAGATGTCAGTTACACTGCGCAGTGTTCCCTTGGTGACTCAGATGGGTGTTTCCCTCTTTCGAGAACGAACAGTCTCGTTGCATTTGAAAGATTTTATGGGCTGTCACATTGAAAAGAGAACGGGCTTTGTTAGGTCTCAAGGAGGACGTGCAACGGCGCCTTCCACCGTTCCGTTGAAATACGAAAGCAACATATGTCCGATGGATATGTGGCCCATGTTTTTCAATGGAACGAGTGGCGATCGAAGCACTGGTTCGAATCTGCTCATGGCGGTATAAGATCTCTGCGCCATCGCTGCGGTGCCCATAATCTGTGTGAATTCTTGCTGAATCCGGCCTAGCTGAAGATTTGCGTGGCTTAAGCCCGGTCTTAGTTGCCTCTCGCGAAAACCTGTTCATAGTTCATCACTCCTCGATCAGTGTTTCAAGTTCTAAGGTTATACGGCAGCCTTTCGAAAAAAAAGCTAAGTGCAGAAGTTGTATTGCTTCTGTCAAGCTTCGAGATTGATATACAATTTGGAATACATGGTAATATCCTTGAATGTGCAGAAGATCTTTACAGTCAATGAAGCATTACGTCAAGAGGCCCCCTTGCTCGACCGCCTGCGACCGCTGGGCCACTTTTGTCAGTTGGTAGCATACCCCTGCGATCTGAGCTGGATCTGATGCTCATACCACGCGGCTCTCTCAGGCGCCTTTCCCCCCTATTCGCCGCGCTTGGGCCTCTCACACACGATCGACCCACAAAAAATTAAGCGTTTTGCATGACGGTTTCTGCCTTTCTTCATTAGCGTTCCTCTTTGCATTTTCGTCTGATTTTCGAACAAAGGATCACAACGTTTCGATCGCGACCGGTGCCTTTAAGCTTCAAAGGATTATACGCCTCAGGCTGACTTACAGGCCAAATGGGATAGCTGGTTTTTCCAGCATCTCAAAGCGCAGCAGATGAAGAAGCACTACTGCCTGTAGAGTAATGTCCAATTCACCTATCGGTGCGATTGAGGGATTACAGCAGAGTGCCCGACTTAAATATTGGATCGGATCCAACTCTGAAGTAAGTTCACGGGAATCGACCCACAATTTTCATTTCAGAACAATAACTCCTCGAATCGATTCTTCCCTGTGCACGACACGAAGTGGTGGCAGTAAACCCCTCACGTTAACTTTTGCTTGGTAAGGTATTGACCCGGTATGTTCGGAAAGTGACGAGAAAATTGGAGACTAGTTTTTGACCGGATGGGAACGCTCCGACAAAAAACGAACAAAGTGTGATGCCAAAAGAACGGTGAGAATGGTGAGACATGAAGACGACTATTGCAAACTCTAAAACACAAAAGAAATCGACCTTGAAATCTTGCGATTGGCAACAAAGCGGGAGGACGTGGCAGCGTATTACAATAAAACACATAACAATAGACTTTATTTAATCCGATTATTAGGTAGCTCTACTCTAGTTTGTATGCGCGGATGGTGGAGTGGTGCCCCTCGCTGCCTAACGGTCTGGGACTGAGATACCGGATGAAGTCCCGTTCAAGCCAACTGAGCTTTGCCTCATCACAGGGTCGGTTTATGAGTACTAGACTCGGCGCTATCGCAAGATACAGGGGTACTGCTGCGGCATGCACTTAAACTAAAACCACACAAATACCTCCTTTTGATGAACGGGACTGAGCCTTAAAAAGAGAGGCTTCAGGACGCTTGAGCAATTTTCATTTTCCCCGAAGCTCCTGCCCCTCCTAGGCTTGTCATAGCCTTAGTCATAAGGGATGCCCCGTATCTTGTGTGCCCTAGACTTGTTTACAGAAAATTGACATCCCAACAAGGTTCCGCCAAGTTGGGAAGCTTTTTCCACAACCTCTTATTTCTAAATCGCCCAACTGTTGTGTACGGAGCAGCACATCTGCCGCTCTCGAAAGTCATTATATAGGTCGAGAATCAATCATATCAATCAATCAAATCAATCAATCATAGAAAGCCACTGCATCCTGAATTCTAGTAATACGTGGATACGTGGCGCATCCCTCGAGAGATTTGATAATCCTCAGAAGCGCTATCGTTTACCCGTTATTTCAAAGCGGCATCGGATTTTTTCTTTTACTTTGTTGTAATGTGAACGAGTAAATTTCAAAAAAATA
>MU873673.1:906-13901 GCA_036418205.1 Ostertagia ostertagi | reverse complement strand
GTGCTGGCGACGGCGGATGCTCAAACTTGGTTCTTGGAGTGCATTCACTAGAAGCTCTTTCTGGCCTTCTGCTTCGTTGCATTCACATCTTACACTTCTACTCCATCCTATTCCATCGATCGATTTGTCTCCACTCTCCGAAATCGCGCGCTTTAACCCGATTCTCTCATTGCGTCGCCTGGTACGTAGCCGGCCCAAACGCCGTCTTCTTTCCATGCCTCGCCTGGCTCTGCCTCCTGGTCCTTCGATGGTCCATAACGTGTAGTTTTTGTACGTTTGTTTCTCTTCAGAAACCGAATCTTCATGCGTGAAACTTTGTGTGCTATTTCCAGTGATCACAACTGACATATTCATGTTAGGAAAGAGTGCAAGAATTTTCCGCGCAAGATTCCTTTAAGGCTTAGTGATCAGTGTTAGCTGATTTCTACAATGGCCGACTACCAGTAACGAGAATCTTACTTGAACGCTGATTTATCTCTGTATTCTTTATGGGCCACACGTGCAATAATGGTTGTGCTCAAGGGCTGGGTGTGTGGCGCATCCCGTCTCTTGTCGATGTGATTAGCGGCAACACTTAGTCATGTTCTATTCAAAGTAGTAAGTAGACGGAAGATTCTAGCAACATACACCACGTGCAATTGGAATCAGTTTGGTCTCTATTAAATAGAGTCATGAGAAAAGTGCGCTTCCAAGACCAATATTTAAAGCTTGGTAAATTTCCCCAGTACCAAAGTTATTTTAATGCAATTCCTATCACAGCATTCTACAACAATCCTTCATCTATTTGCAGGGAAGTGGGCATTTGTTACTCGAAAGTTTTCAATCCTCTGACATCATGTGAGGTCATATGAGTGAAGAGCAAGATTTGTCTGACGTCCACACGTGTTAGCCAGAGAAGGTGAACATGCTTTGAAAGGGCGGCTTCCAGTTTAAGAGGAGCACAGATGTTTGCTTTTTGTCCTATGGAAGGCTGTCAAGGCTCCTACACAACACATCGACCAGAACAGCAAAAATATATTTTGTCAAAAAATGAAATTTAAATGCTTGAAAAACGGACATTCATACTTGTGACTCAGTCCAATATGTACCGAATGGGCACTTGTTTCCATAGCTTGTGCTGCTACAGTAACCCAATCTTTTGCAGGGGAGGGAAGAGATGAATTAATCGATCTCCTTTTGTGGAACTGGTATTCTTAAGCGTTTTTAGAAGTAGAAGGTGTCTGTGATGGTTATATATGGTTTGGATGATCTACAGCAAAAACCTCAGTCGACATAAGGACCTCAATCTTCTGCTTTTCAAAAGAATTCATTCATTGTAAAAGGATTGATCCACACCGGCTACTTCATCCTTCAAGCCTCTTCTGCTCCAGATATCCGTTAAGCCATTGGGGATTCCTATCACATCCCTATGTATAAATTGACTGGAGTTTTCTCGGAAATGGTCTCTTTCCAGCATCTAATCAAGTAATTGTATGAGATAGCTCATGGTCTCTCAAGCTTTCAAAAGGTGAATTTTTTTTTTCGTTTGTCGTTTTCCAACCACATACTTTTGAGAAAGACGTGTTTTTCCAACCACATACTTTTGGGAAAGGCGGGTTCAGTAACTTTTTTCATATTTTTGAAGCTTCACTGACGGCATCTTATCAGATTATCAGAAAATGCTCGATCTTTTGATATTTTGAAATAACAAACCGTCACGCCGATACAACAGACGATTATAGTTGTGACAACAGCTACTATGGACCACATTAAGAACTCCAAACGTCGAACACTTTTCGTCAGCTCCACGAGCTCTGCGTCCGTATTCCCCATGTCGTCTATGATCCCATGAGGTATAAACGTCCTATTCACTAACCATGGTGGGAATCGATACATCTGCAATGAACAAAGTCATAGAAAATCAACCGGCTAAAATCAACCGGCATCGAAGACATAGTTACTGAACCAAAACAATAGACACGCCATGAATTAATCACCAAAGCATAATGCGCATAAAAATGTTTTTAGGTTTTTACCTATTATAACCCTTAAGGGCGGAAGTGGTGTAGTGACAAGTGGCGCGCTCACCACGCGAGCGGTCCGGGATCAAATCCTGGGTCGTGAGTCGCCCGGGCCAACCAAGCCTTCCATCCCTCCGGGGTCGGTTAATTGGTACCAGACTTGTCTGGGAGGATAAAAACACTGACTTGTACATCGGCTGGCCCCCGCAAGTCATTGTATAGGCCACATCGCATTCAAACGCCACTACGAATGTACAAATGGAAGTAGAATGCGTGCCGAATCCCAAAAAAGGGATTTAATCAGCGGCAAAAGCTTTATCCTTTTTTATCCCTTTCTTATCCAGAGTTGGAGAGAAGCGTAAAGTCATGACGCGTATTAGGGCAATTCTAAGCTCCGGAAGGAAGTGGTGTCCTTGTGGTTACTACGAAAGGCTGATACGAAGATAGATAATCAAGAGCATGGCAGTTTTTTTTTTTAATAACTGAGGATGGAACGAGCGCTACTAATATGTGCAAAGGTGGACGTTATACAGTGTTTAAAAATTACGGTCAAAAACGACTTTTTTTTAGACTACCTATCTCAGTAGTTTATGGGCGCGTGGCAAATGGAAAGCTGAATTCGATAATGACTCTAAAACCAATTTAACAAGGGCCTTTCAAAATATATCTTCTATTTCAAAACGCGTTCTGCCTAATCGGAGGACATTGGAGGAACACAAAGCTCGAGGTTCATTTCAACTTTGAAGCTCTAAAAACGCCAAATATAGTTTCTTCTAGAAAATCTAAAAAGTGTGACGGTGTAGAGGAACACCTAGAGGCCCAACTCAAAAAGGTCCACTATATAACGAGCAACTAAGAGAGTAGAGCAGCCTATCACGAAGGCATATGTAGTGCGTTTCCAGGTCTAAAGCGCAAGTTCTACTCTACACCGAAAGAAGATTAGTAACCAAGAGTGATTTAGTGGCCTTAACGGCTGGCTTTCAAGCTACTCAAGAAAGGTAGAACGGAAGCGGTGTGGTGGCAAGTGGCACTTATTGCCATGCAAGCAGTATGGAGTTCGATCTCTGGATCGAACGTTCCGGGCTAACCAAGACTCCTATTTCTCCGGTGTCGGTTGTCGATTTCTTGGTTCCAGACTTGTTTGGGAAATCAAAAACGCTGATTTGTGCATGGCTGATCCCGAAAGCTGTTTGTTAAGCAAATCGCACTCAACTTGCCGTTACTATTCCGAATGGTAGGTAGAATGCGTGGCGCATCATCCAAAAGAGGGATTGCTCGAAGCCAAATCAACTGCTTTACCTTTTGTCCAACATCGAAAATACATGGAAAATTATGCCATGGAAACTCAAGGCACCCGAACTAATGTTGGTAGAAAGTTGCCTCAATTTGAGCAAAACAATATTGTGCCAAAATTTTCAATGAAAAGGTAAACACAGCAAGCCGAGCGGGCTGAACTGAAGATGACGGCGGATCTCACTGCGATGTAGCGATATTTCACAGCATCGCCAGAGCTCCCTAAGCCGAAGAGCTCAGCTTTTTTCGCCCAAAATCTAAGTCACTTGTTCATCGATGGAGAATACGACGTGAAATCGTTATTTTTCACGTAATGCATACCTCCTAATGAATTTCTGGAAAATCCGCGACTCTACTAAACCTTTTCATGGAAAAGATTTTCCACACTCAAAGCTCAAAACAGTGTCTTCAAAACCTGGGCTTTTTTAATATTAGGCTGTCCCATAATCACTTTGAATTTATTGCTATAAATTCCATGAAAAATCTTGAAGGCGTGAAACATGTTTTGCCAAGTAGTGACCACAATGTCCTACCTAAGCAATCAGTCGGCCCGTTCACACGTTTCCTTCCGAGGCTCAAATTTCAATTTTTCTGAAATCTTCCCCCAAACACGATATGAAATCGCCATGTTCGCTCCTGCTTCCCAGAGTTCTTTTCAGTGATCATCCTGCGTACTCACCAGTGTTGTGAAGTGGGTGGAGTGTGCTAGCAAATTCACAAGGAGCAGCAGAGTAGCTTGAAAGATTGGAGAGTTCTGACAACAAAAGCCCAACCACCTCTGTCGGACCTGTATGTCTGGCACTTCTGAGATTTTAGTGGGGCACAGAACAGACCTGGCGCTGGGAACCAGAGCCTAGTAATACTAGTGAGTCAGGAGTAAGGCATACGTTGACAGCATAATGGCGATGCGTTCTATCTGAGGGTAAAGCAAGACAAAGTCTGGTTTTTTCCTGAGGTCATTCGACCCCACCTTTCGGAAAATCTTCATAAAAAATTGCAGACCTTTGGGCTAGCAGTTCTTCCAGCTCCTACCGTGAAGCCCTACCCTCGTATCAGCGAAAGATAACCTAGACTTACTTATACCATTATTCTTCAGGAAGAAATTTTACGCCAAGTGACATGACCTCAAACCTGACTTCCGATCTTCCTTTTATCAATATCTCCTGGAATTCCAGAGAAGAGACGGCGACCAAATTCCCATGTATAGGCAATAGTTTGTGGATAACAAAGGTGTATGATTAGATGAGCAAGCACTTCATATGAAAAAGAAAAAAAATTGAAATTGAAAAATGCCCAAAGTGATTCACTAATTATGGGACAACCTAATATTAGCTAGTGTTTTGCATTGACTGGTTTTTCATGGTGGATGCTTATTACGCTTGCACCTTCGATTGATTCATAGTTTTGAAAGGCCTGAACACTTTGAAACGTCTCGATATTATCTTTCGTGCTAAGCATGGAAATACACTGGACCAGTGGTAACAGCTCAGTTTTACGATCTCCACAAGCAAAGTTGAAGTTCTGAAAACATGCTGCAGCTCATGGTATGTCCATCAGTACCCTACTGCTCAGCTTCAGAATCAACTTACTTTTCACGATATAATCTGTGAGCTTTCGATAGACTTTAGAAGGGGTACATTGAGTCCTTCAGCCTAAGCCTTTTAACAAATCTCTCACCCACTTGCTGGTTACCTACATTCGTCCATAATATGCATATCTACCTGTGCGCCTGCTGGCTTATTGGGAAAGTGCTTACTCTAATGTCACCGGTACCCTACCATTTAAAGGCTGGCCTACGCTTAGGAGGCGGCTCAATGGAAACCAAGGTAGAGGTGGCAGTGATACAGAGATAAGAGAAAATCAAGAAGGACAGCCTAGAACCTAGAAATGGGACTTTCTTCTCACCTTTTATTTGCGCATTTGCCTAGTCTCATCGGTGCTGCCCTCTTCAATGGCAATGCTCTCTCTCCGAAAGGGCGATTAGAATCGGACTACAAGGGTAAGCCTATCTGTGGGAGTGTAGCTGCGAGAGCCGTCCGAGTATGGCCTGGTAGTCCACTGGGTCAAAACCCTCGCTAGAAGCGCATCGTGCCACACCCGATTTGAATGAGAGCGGCGGGGGGCGTGTTGTGCGGCGACTGAGGGCAGTGTTTGCCCGTGCGCGGTGCGGGTGGGAAATGTCCGACTTCTCGTGGGACTTGAGGAGAAATGCACGAGTTGCCAATGTTCTCTTTCGCTATATCTGGATTTACCAAGACTCTAATTTGGCAGCCCATTGTGGCAGCCCTATTTTGGTACGAGGAGAAAATCCTCTCTTCCCAGAGCAGTGTTAAAATGTCAGAGAACTCCACTGCTTTTGTAGGAGGGCCAAGTCAACCACGGACTCATTTAGCGATGAAACCATTCTTAATCTTGATATTTTTAGCGAATATGTTACGATTACGAAGTGAAGTAAGCTGCGTGGCGTATCCAGGTTTTTGTTATGAAACACTATCAAAGTTCTTCATCGTTTTATATTTTTCCATGAATTTTCCTACAACACTCCCATTCCAGCATTTCACTGCTACGAGTGCGATCGAGAGTGGTGTTTACCAATTTTTGATTTCCCATCTATTCTAGTTTTTCACCATACGGGCATCAACCTCGCCGCTGACAACCGCACACGTAATCATAGAATTAATCTCCGTTATCGCCTTTGCTAACCGCAACTTAAAATACTGCCGGTAATATTCTGGATATTCATTTGTCAACGGTCGTAGCAAAGTTAGCAGCCGATTACAGGATTATTGTATCTGCCTAACGGAATGGCATTGGCATCAGTTGTAACAGTTTGCAGTTCCGCGTTGGAGTATTGACGGAACTCGGGCGGGTGGGGACCCACAATATGCAATCCCTATAATATCTGTAAAAGCCAAGATTGACAAACGGCTTATTTTATGCCACTTTCACATACGTTTAAAGCGATAATGATACAAGTCACTAGTCATCGTGTAGGGAAAGTAAATGCGACTACCGAAAGTCGAAACGTACGGTAAGGGCCCACCTTGGTATTGCGTGATGACCTGTTTTGTTCTCGAATTTCAATAGGATAGCGGAGGCGTTTGGTCGGGTAGTCATAAATTGCTTCGATCCTTTCAGGCTCTGAAGAAGGCGATCCCGCCGAAACGTAAGCCAATAAAGTCTGCTTAACAACCCCGTGGAGAGCTTACAGAAGATATCAGCCATCACTACCTAAAGTGTACTTCAGCAGACAAGAAGAGCCATTTTAGTCCAAATTTTGTCTAACGTAGCAGCTCCTTGTCGAGCATTTTCTAAGAAGCGTTTGAAAGCTATTCGACCTGTCGTTGCTTTTGTCACAAACTGTTGAGATCGACTCTGCGGTTACCGGTATTGCTAATCATTATACAAACTAGACGCTCCAATTGGTGGTCAAATGCGTGTGATGTGGTATCGCAAATCGAGCTGGTTAACAAGTAACGTATACTACATACGCCACATAGTGGCACACGGTAATTTCTTTTGTTTTTGAAATGCTCTAGTAATTTGTATGTACCCGTCTATATCTTCAGCGATAAGGAATAACATAACATATCTCCTCAGAACCTGGACGGCTGGATATTCAGCAGACTCTCTGTAGGTTTTCTATACACTTTGTTTTCATTTTCCAACTTTTTTCCATGTATGGCGTGCCTACTATGGTCAGAAATCTAACGACCCTTCTCCCTAAACGGCCACTGCACCCCGCACTCAGGTCGGACTCTTCATGCATCCCTTGCACCTCTAGATTTAGGGCGAAAGGGGGTTTGGGGAAAGTTTTTAATTTTACGAAGGGTGGGGTCAATGGAAACCAAAACACCCGCGCAGACCATCTTCTTTTGCGAGATCAAACACGGAAACACGCTTGAGCCCTACTTGAAACCGCTGTTAGCATAGACCTACACAATCCTTGCTCTGCGTGGCCACGAGCGAAAAACCTTGTCGTCTGTTACGTGTTAACGTGACTCAGTGATATGGCTTGTCTTACGTAAATCGCTTTTTTTGGTAGAGGAGATAATGCAATATGCCGGCATTTTTGACTGTTATAAATACAGTGCGTACCAAAAGTATGTGGACACCCTGGAATCGATTCTCAGGGGTCAGCTAAAGGCTTTTATGTCATGAAACCTCCACCATTCAACTCCTAGTGGTCGATAACCTACAATGATATTTTCGGCAAAAGATTTCGTTCTAACTTAGCGAACTATTTTTCATGGAAAGTTTTTCTTTTTTCTTTGTATCAAAATTATGTGGACACTTTTTGAAAAACGGCAATATCTTCAGAATCTGAAATCGGTAGGCCTACCAAAGTTTCTAGTAAGTTGAGCCATTCTGTTTGGCATGCTATGAATGGGGTCTGGATACATGTCTTGCAGATCTGTTCCCAACTAGCAAATTTCACCGACGTGTTAGGTCACTTGTGATATTACTCTTTTGTTCAATGACGTAGAGACCGCGAACCACGATACCTCTACGTTTTCAATAAGGATGAAGTCTGAGGAATACGCTAGCCGACTTGCCAATCAAAGCCGTTGCGTTTAGCATTTTTCCAAATGGAATGGTGTCAGGGACCTCCCCTGCAAAACAAGTGATTTGCAACCATGACTTTTCGAAAAAGGTTGTAGCCGGGACTCAAGCACCTCATTATAATCCTAGTCGTCTACCTGACATGTTGGCAAGCCAAACTTCAATGTCCCCTCCTTTTGGAACCACCCCAGACCTTTGATGAACATCTTCCGAATTGTCTCTTCGAGCACATCTGCGGGTCCGACCAAAGTCTCTCCAAAAACCTCAAGACCCACCCGAATAGTAAGGAATAAGCTTCTTTCTGCCAGTCGAGTTGGTCTATGAAGAGAAATTTCCACAGAAAGTCTTTTATACTAATTTTACCATTTCCACGAAAGCACTGTCTGTGTGGGTTCAAAGTATCATGTTGTGATCCTTTTTTGAGTGGGAATTCCAACCTTGCCAACCTGAACCCGCATTCATATACAAAGCCTTCTTCATCTTCTTTCGTGTGTCGTGTGCTCAATTGATTGAATGAGACACCGATTGGTCTTTTTTAAGATCGGGAAGATCATTTATGCGTAAAGTTGAGTAGTACGAAAAGAATAATTTGAGAAAATTAAGGCTATTCTTCTCCTGTTTTGAACAAGTAGCGATTGAGAACAACCCTCAGTCAAGGTCGAGAGCTTAGCATCAGGATTTCGGATTTCTCTCCAAACCTACGAGGACGCATGACTGGTTGACGTGCTATTTCGCAATAGGAAGGTTCAGAAGCATGGGGATCCCATTTCTGTGGCTGCTCACGGTCTTTCTGCTTCAAAAAAACACGCTTGCCCGTTCGGCAAGAGCGGGATGATCGCGAGCCATGAGAACCTAAAGGAGAAGTAAAAAATAGGTTAAGAAACTAACGATGCGCAAAAAACCTTTGATTTCGTGCTCAGCGGTGTACCCACACATAATTTTGATACAAAGAAAAAACTTTCCATGAAAAATAGTTCGCTAAGTTAGAACGAAATCTTTTGCCGAGAATGTCATTGTAGGTTATCGACCACTAGGAGTTGAATGGTGAAGGTTTCATAACACAAAAAGCCTTTAGCTGACTCCTGAGAATCGATTCTAGGGTGTCCACATACTTTTGGTACGCACTGTAGTTACAAGAAGCGGCTCACACGGTACAAGTGGTGGTGGTTTAGCGAATCAGGCAAAAACCGCCTACACGGTACAAGCGTAGTGAACCACCGGGTCGCAGTATGCGAACTGTTCATAACCACACTGGCGGTTAATGGAAAATCTATCGCCTGCAATCGAGACCCCAACCCTCATCTCTCGCTTATTCCGGTAGCGTAACTTGTAACGCGATTGCCTTGTGAGGCATTCGTAACGGCATTAAGACGACAGCTAACAATCAGCACAAGTCAAAATCAAACGCTGCAGGAATGTTCTCCAACCTTATATATCGCCTTCTACTGTATAATAAAGCGCTAGACATATGGTTGCTAACGTGTCGTTGTGTGTATCTGTATGTGTTGTGTATGTGTGTGTGTGTGTGTGCGTGTGTGTGTGTGTGTATGTATGTATGTGTGTCCGTCCGCAAAATGAAGTGAGTGAGAAGGAAGCTCATGGGATAAACAAACCGCTAACAAATCGGGTAGCTTACAGGATTTGAGATATCAATGTTTTGTAGCAGGATAGTTGTGATAACACTCTTAGGGCTATATAAACACCTGCTTAGCACACTTCCGTTCATTCCACATGGTGCTGCAGTGGCAGCTGGAGGGCAGTGGAGAGAGGAAGGGAGGATGATGAGGAAGCGAGAAATCTACGAAAAAAAGTCTACCGTCATATCATGATTGTGTCCCTTCTACTGTTTGAAACACCATTGTGTTGCATACGCGTCACTTCCACGAGGTGTTGGTGTCACAGGAGGAAGGGACCATAGCGGAGGATAGAAAGCTTGCGCAGGAAAGGAAGGTCCCGGCGGTTGACGGGGGACTAATCTGGTCATATATAATCGGCTAAGCGGTTGTGGCTGTGTGTGTTATGGCCGTGTGTGTGGCTTGGATGTCTGACCGGAAAAAAACTACAACAGTCAGTTCCCACTTGTCGAGAGTTCGTAATGGGTGCAAACCCCAACCGCCGCGCAAGAATCTGACTTATTTTCCTCGTTGTGGTCACAACCCATGCTTTTTTCGGCTTCCATTACTTTCTTGAGATTGAGTTATAATGTGTTCAAATTTTGATTGTACTTTCATGCAGCCTCCGAGATTTGATAGCAGCATTTTATTTAAATAAATAAAAGCGCCTGTATCAATTCTTGGAGGCTTGCATCAAAGCACCAAATTTGCAATACGTACTATTTGCGAGGTTAAAGTGAGAGGTGGAGTGTCGATCTTGGTCTATTCTGAGTTATAGTGTTTCGTGGATAACTTCTCCCGCACTGACCATCATATACCTCTCTTGCGAAAACTCCAGACCTCTCTCACTTCCACGGTTCACATGAAAGTGGGGTCAACTGTCGTGTTCCCTCTAGCAAAAATTTTATGCCAAACTCCCTCTCCCAACTAAGGAGGTCTCAATGCGCCCACCATCACCATCACCGGGCTCCCCCTATACGTCCCAAATCCCCTCCACCCCTTACCATCATGGCTGTTTCCGTAGTGATAAACTGCTCAAAAATCATTCAGAAGTAATTAGATTCGTAACTGCAATCCTTGTGTTGAAAAAACTGAGAAACAGCTAACCATAAGATTATTACCATGACCTTTCAATAGGATGCTGTACTTAGGTACTACTATGTAAATTGTGCGTAGCTTGCCTAGCGCTTAGTTTTCTTCTACAATTGAAGTCTGTTATTAGTGACGAATGTGGCCTGGAAGAATAAGAACTTTTTGTTATACAAAGCCCTACATCATCATTTATAGGACGCTTATTATTTCGCTTTATTGCATCAATTTCGAATGCAAGCCAGGTGCATGGCGCGCGAGAATCCCTTTACAGAGCTGTAGAATTTGCAATTGTCCATTATCGAAATGAATAATGATGTATATTAAATAGTTTATGCGCAGTTTTTCTTAGAAATTTTCATTGATATGGTATTTTTCCTTCGATCATGGTTCGTGTGGTCCGCTGCTGTTTGCTGGGACTTTTCCGCGAGTTGTGAATCACGAATGCCGCTTGCTTGCCCGTGTCCGCGTAGCCCATGGAAGTGACGATCAACGGAATTTCGCATTCGATCCCTGAAAAGCAGCCGCATACCCTTAACAACCGACAATTTCATGAAGAGAACATCACAACGATAAGTGCAAAATTTTTGGATGAGGCTGTTCTTTAGTGTAATTATGAAATATTTAGGGTGTTATCGATCTGAGAGGTGACGGGGGAACTTGTACTTGTATCTTTTAAATGAAAATGACAGCTGATATGCTACTCTAGCCCCTCGAACATGTACATATTCTGCTTCCGAGACCTCGTGCACCACTGCTCGGCCTTTCAGTGGATTAGGACGCTGCCCGGTTTTTTGTGAGTCGTTTACGCTCATATTCAAAATGTGGTTAGCTATGGAGCAGAACCTTTTGATGACGGCAATGTCTTATTAGTTAGCAAGTTTAGAGGCAGAAGAAAAACACAACTCAAAAGGATTTGGGAGGCACAAATTGTAGTATTATTTATTATTCATGGGGCGTGAGATTGATGCTCGGGTCAGACTGTCATGAGGAGATGGATCCATATGTTATTGCGGGCTTTCCTTGAGTCCATAACTGTTATGTTGAGGGGCAATCAGTCGTGGGCTTGACTGGGATTCCTGAAGGGGTTTGTATTTCTTCCAATGTGTGATTGTAGCAAGAAGGACATAATTTGAGATTTGGCGCTCATCCGGTAAGAGGGGGCATTGCGGTGCACTGTCTGCTCTAGTGCCAATTTGGCTCAAGGGAGTCCTTTAAAGTTACGAGCTGCTATCAGCTTTTTTCCTATGTTATTTCTTCAGGTGTTTTGTGTAATGTATGTATTCTTGTACTAGATGACATTAACGTCTACGAAAAGTAATATTCACCCAGTCAGCAGGTCAGGACTAAGCCTAGGAGGGGGAGGAAGTCTCCCCGGGGAAAGCAAGATTGCTCACGGACCCGGGGCCTCCTTCCTCTTCTAAAATGCTAGTCCTGAAGGTTCACAATAAAAGAATATGCTTTCCGTTGTTTGAAGTGCTCTCGATATGCCGTCCCCCCCCCCCCCACCCCTCCTTACGCTGAGCGCTGAGATTTTCAGAAAGGAATGCGGTGGCACAAGTTTTGAGATCATCTGTAATAAGGGCTCCTTTGGCGGGTTCTTTTACAAATTTGGCGAAATTTTCAATGAAGGGCATGAAAATCGGGACCTCCTTGAGGGAGGTGGAGAGTCGTAAAAATGTCAAAATCTGCATAATACCGAACTCAACCGTTAGTGGAACCTCCAGAATCAACAGAGGTCATGCTTGACGCTACATTCCATCCCTTACTTATCGCAAGGTAGGTGACTTTTTGTTTATCACACATGCCTGTTAACCCCTTTAACACATTGCGTACCGTGTGCGCCACATGGCGGCGCACGACTTTCCTGCCCCGTGTGGCCGCGTGCGCCACATGGTGGCGCACGATTTCTGAATTGGTTTTCTTCACAGTGGCTGTCGATGTTCATTCCATGTTTGCGCAGATGTATGTTATCTCACTAGGAGAACAACATACTTGAGTGGGACATCTCCAGCTTGTGAGCTAATATTTTTATGTGACACTAATAAGAGCCTAGGTTGCTAATTAAATTTGCTTGAATAAAATACATTCTTTCGAGCAAATTCAACAGTCACCGCAATCTAATGTAATCCAACTGAGCTGCAATAATGTGTTTCAGCCAAAAGCTTCGCGTGAATAAAGTGATGTGCCAGCGGAACATCAGCGTAAAGGCTTTCGGGGCGCTTCTTCCACTTAACTTGCCTTTTGGCTGTATACTTTTGAAGTCTCGTGGTTTTAGGCACTCATCTTCATAATAACTTCTACTTGAAATCCTACTCGCGCTTGCGCTACCCTCGTATCAAAATCGATAATAAATGTTCGGCAAATTATGGGTGTAATACACCCACATCCCTTGAAGTCCAGTGGAGGGTGAAATGCACCTACGAGTATCCTTAAA
>MU873665.1:1666-14477 GCA_036418205.1 Ostertagia ostertagi | reverse complement strand
GAAGAGCTGAGTTTAAGGTGCTTTCCGTTTCTGAAATACTTCACTTTGACCCGACCTATAACGAATTCACGAAATTAACGAGGATTCGCGTTATTCGCGTGAATTTTCGATTTTAAACGGCGAGTACTGTAAGCTGGTATCCGGAGTTATCTAGCCTCGTTGAGCTTGCAGTGTTGGCGGCCACTGCCCTTCCGCGCTGACTATCCACTCCTTCTCTCTTAAGGTCTCCTACTTTGTTGCTTTCGTTTTACTTATCGGTGATTTGTATTGAGCTTCGGTGTGCCACTGTTTGTATCTGGATAGCCGATAATAAATCATAAATCATAAATCACAAGTACGACTTTAGCCAAGGGTCAACCATCCGTTCGATCCATTCGACTGAGGGCTCGAACATAACATTTGAGATCGAACAAAGTTACCGATTTTTGGGAGAAGTACGAACGGGGGGTCGTGTTTGTAGAATTTAAAGTGAACGTGCTTGCGACGAAAAGAGCCGTCTTTTTGATGAGTTGTCCGGCGACTTTGGCGAAAATTCATTAGAGAAGTATAGAATAGAGGAATTTTGTTGCTGGCGGTGAACCGCTCGTGTTCTTTAGTAGAAATTTCTCAGGAGGATGGGTCTGGGGCGGTTTCGCAATCAGCGGAAATTTGGAAGTTGCCGTTCCATTATTGCGTATGAACTGTAAAGAATACCAAGCAGTGCTCCAATGTCACCTGTTGCCCTTCCTTAGCGAAGCGGAGCGAAAATTGCATTTTTAGCAACAGGACCACGTGTCTTTCGATGCTTCGCAATCTACCAAAGAATGGCCTTAACCAAATGGTGCTGAAGCGATAGATTGGCTTGTGTGTCCTCCTTACTGCAACCCTATAGGGAGCCCTTGATCAAGGCGTTTAACTTTAGCAACCGGCAGTATAATACCGCGGATGAACTGAAGGCGGCGGTAGAGGCTATTTGGGCCGACAGCGACGAAACAGCTATGCCAAACGTGGTTCAGATTATGCCGGACAGGATGTTTGAGCTAATTAGAAACTCTGGAGGCCCCACTGATTTCTAATCTCAGCTATGTTTTTGTCTTTTGTTAAGTGTGCACATACTTTTGAAACAAAGAAAAAATTTCATCCAAAATTTTTTTCGAAAGTGAAGGCGATATTATCTGCTTTGCTTCCATTGATAGGTTATCGACTACGAGAAATCGATTGAGAAGGATTTCATAGCACGAAACCTCATGGTTCCCTTTCAAACGTGAATTTTGAGGGTGTGCACATACTTTTGAAACGCACTGTAGGATCTTGTTGATCATTCTATTCTGTGAGCAGGATCGGTTTGTTCCCAGGATCACAGAAGTGCTATTGTATGGCCACTGTCCTCACGACCTTCGGAATATTACGTCATCTGCCGTCGACATCGAGCTCAACGAGGCTCATCTTAGTCGCCCCACGGACCACTAGCTGTGAGACCGCTTTTGACCAGCATATCAGGGACCTCGTAATCGTCTATGGTACCTCTACAACCTCGTTGAGCTCGTACCGTGAACCACGTTTTCGTGGGAAAATCTTCTGATGTCGTCAGTGTAGAAGGCTGTCATGTAACCTCTTGATCGATTGAAATGTACTCTATGATTCGCAATTAGGCTCACTCGATTTGGTTTCACAGTGAGTAACTAATTGGGTATTGAAGTGAGGGAAGTGACTTTTTTTTGCTCCCCCTTGTAGTATAGATGGATGTGATAGCCGCATCGCACTAATCGAAAACTCGTCCAAACACGACCATTGTTATCCCAGTGCTAGAGAAAGGACTCCCTATATAGTGCTCTACCGGCCGTTTCTTCTGTTTTTTTCTTTTTCTGTCAGTACCTTAACATTCACTACCGTGCGCTATTATCTCACTGGTTTGATGCTGGGTTGTCACTTTAGTTATGAAGTCGAAAACGCAGTTTTAGTTTTCCTAGCGCATAAGTTTTTTTTTCCCCAATCTAATTGGTGAAGTAAGCGGAATGCGATTAATAAAATGCCACTCGTGCCACACCCAAGCGAGGTCATCCGTTGAAGGCACTATATCTATACACTGTAGCTAAATTCTCACATGCAGGCCAATTTTGACAAAGATTCTTGAATTTTGTGGTTGTAATAGTTTTTGATAGTGCAGATTTTTTGTACACTGAGAAAAATCGTAGCTGCTGACGAACTTGTGACTTTCACATGAAAATGTGGATGTGTGAACAACACACCCCGCCGGCTTGTAGACTTTGAGACGCTCGGCGTTCGGACCAAGATGTTTAAACTGTTCAATTTTCGTGATTGTCCCTAGTTCGTCACCTAACCTGATTTTCTTTTATTTATTCAACTATTGTACAGCGGTGAGAAGGATAGACGGATACAAATTGACGATAGTGACAATAGGAATGAACAGAATAGATGAAGGATCATAGACTACAATTATACAATTTAAAAGGCACAATGCGTGACACTAGAGGTAAGGAGGGGAGGATGGGATCGAGAGGCGGGAAGAAGGGGGAGGGGCTGGCCAGGAGAAGGAAGTACAGTTCTTGGCCGAACACTGCAAGCTCCAGGAGGGGTAGGGGACCCGGATACCAACCTAGTAGGTCCACCAACCTCTCGATGGACCAAATCCACTCACTGAACTCCAATGCTTCTCGTTCGCTTGGCACAATCTTTCGATGTAGTTTATGCGGAATACTATTGTGGAATTAGAGGTAGAATTTACGATGAAAAGTTAGCCATTGGAAATAAGGGTAGAGGTGGTCAGTGGAGCAGGGATGAAGAAGAAACCATTTGAAACGGCCCGAAACCCGAGAAATGGGACCCCTTCCTTGCCCGTTGATTTGCGCATTGATGCGACTCTCATCGCTGTGCCCTCTTACGCTCTCTCTGCTATCTAATCACTCGCCACGTATAGACCTGCGGCGAGTGATTAGATAGTCGGTGGGCGTACCCCGCCAACCGCGCCAAGAGTGAGCCATGCTAGATCGCCGAGGTCAAATCTTTCGCTGCCAATTGCGCGTCGGTCAGCACCCTCAGGAGGTCCGCCTGTCAACTATGCGATTTCCCCTTCTTTGACCTTCGGTCTTATCGTGAATTCCTCCTTAAATGTATAGCTTAGAGTGCGCCGTTCAGTTTCCACGTGTAAGCGTTCGGTTGGTGTTCAAGAAAGCGTACTTATTTCAGTGCTGAAAGTGGAGGGAAAGCAAGAATCTTTTAGCGCTTCTCTGTAGTCAATCTGTGCATTATGCCTCTGTGATCACCAGTGGGGTTCTATTCTAAGCGCATTTCGAAGCAGTTTATCGCAGCATGTTTTTTTCAACTTTCTTCCCTACTAATCTGCGCAGTTTGCATCCAATTCAATTGAGAGGATGAAGAAAAAAGCCATTAAGACCGATAAAATGGAGAGTAGAATTACGGCAAATCCTGAATGTTATCACCGTACAGAATGAATGAATTCAAAGGACAGGAGCTGAAACGTATTACGCAGAGAATGTGTCCCTAATTGAAAATGCGAAAAAGGTTCTGATAAACAGCAGATACTTAAGCTCCACAGGCTAATTGAAGGCGCCGCAGTTCCGCCATTATCCGTAGCTTTTCACACGACCAAAAACGGGCGCTTTCTGAAAGGTAACGTACAAATGTTTTTTTACGCGTGCGTCACCATGTGGCGTACTCACGCGGATAGGAATAGATATAAGCTTACGAGCACAGTGAATGGTAAAGTGTGTTTCCGTGTCTAATTTCTCAAGAGATGAGGTTTCCGTTGATGACAGCTTCGTAACGAGCCGTCCTGCTCAGAATCTGGGCCGCAAGGGGTGGATAGAAGCTGTAGGTAACTCATCTTCGAACAGAGCGAAAAAGCAACCCTGAGCAAGGCATGGAAGTCTAACCCTTAGACTACGACTTTTAGAAAACAAGTTAATCAATTGTGGTTTCGTATAGCATACATTATACGAAGTTATATAATGTATTCTGTACGAAAGTTGTGTCCGCTCGAATGAGCATTTTTGAACAGTTCAAATACCATTCAACAAATACACATTTATCACATCTCATTCGTGGAACAAGGCAATGTCCGGTTGGGAACGCACTTGAAAAGAATTGCAAGCCGCACTTTGTAGAAGTGCTGCTCCCCTGCCTACAGGCTGCGCCCACCGGCTGCTTCTCCTCTAACGAATTTTCGCTGGTTTTTATGCTCGAAAGCTGCGTCATCATAGGAGTGTTCTACTACCACTTCCGCATCAAACGAACTGACAAAACTCCGGAGGTTGGAATTTCCAACGCAGTCGTAAAACGCTGTCGTCCTCTAACTGGCTTGCGGCCGATAAAAACCCTCCATCCGTCATCGGTTTGCTTATGTTTCACCTGTTTCACAATAATTGAGGGAAATATTAGAACCATTCAACACAAAGAGTGTGAGACTCGAAAACTACCTTTTCGGGAGCTGTGCACACTGCCCAGTGACCTGTGGAACGACTTGCTTATCAACTTATCCAGCGTAACTCGCTTAGACTTCTGATACTTCGCTGACAGAGTAAGAATTACCAAGTTTCTAGTTGTGCACAATTCCGCCATAAAGCGGGCCCTCCGATCTCAATAAGTGCCAAAACTGTGGTAGTGACTTTGACTACGAAGTGGGACACATGTGTACCACCAGTAGTCAAAGATTAACTTACGCAGGATGACTCGCTTTAGCTTCTGACGATTAACTGTCATAGTAAGAATTAGAAAGCTTCTATATGTGCACAATTCAGCCATCAAATGAGCGCTCCTGCCTCAATATTCCCTGGAACTGTGGTAGTGTCTTTGACTACCAAGTGGGACACATGTGTCCCACCAGTAGTCAAAGGGTTAAAAAAAAAGTAGCCTCAGATTGTGGAACCATGCGTAACCAACCGTCAAAAGGAAAAGATGAAAAAAACAAACAAAGCGTATATGAAATTTGTTGTAAGATTGCCACAAATTTGGCTATTTATGTCCTGGGAACATAATTATGCACTTCCGTATTTATTTTTGTACTGTATGCCAAAAAAGGTTTTTTGGGATCAATCTTTATTTACCAACCTTGCTTCGACCGCTCCCTCTTCTTTAAAGGCCTAGAGATATGTAGTCGAAGATTCCAGCGATGCTTCATTGAGCTCAGGTAACACAGGGCACTGAGCTGCTGCTCGCATCGGTGAAATCTTCGACTATCTCCAAGCTTCTGAAGAAGACGAAACGGTGAAAACGGAAGGTCATTAAATAAAAATTCCAAAAAAACCCTTGTTTGGCAGACAGAACAAAAACAACTACAGTACATTCGAAATCAAATGCCGAAATTTCAGCAAATGACGACATAAAGACTATAATTACCTCTCATTACTGACAAAGAGAGTTTATACGGAAACATTTAGATTATCACAAAATTAAGGAAAAATTTATCTAGTACAACCCAGCGCCCGTCGTTCGTGATATGTGAGGCAGCTCTAGTGCTTGAGACAAGAATTGTATTGACCACACCACTGCCAGCATCACTTCTGAAAGTACTGCGCGTAACGCTGAAAGTACTGCGCGTAGCGTAGTGCCAGTCAAAACCCAACGACGAAAAAATCGACGCGCAAAAAAGCAACCAACTACACAACAGCAAATTCCTCATAGGGCAATTTGGGCGCCATCTGAGTGTGTAGAAAAATAAATCATGGCTTCAAGTAATTTATTGCGCTTCCGTCAAAGTTCGCGCACAAGTTCACACGCTTGTTGCCCTTGCTTCGTGTATGGATTGATAGTCATCCGTATAAGAACACTATGAAAATACGAGTCTGCTCTTCCTCGAGAAAGCTCCACCCTCTACTTGCTCCGACTTTTATTTGAAAATTAGGCAAAGATTTTGAAACTTGCTCAAAGCCTCTACGAGGGCTGGCCAACAATCTACATGCACTCATTCAGATAAAGAAGCTGGACCGACACTCTTCAATCTCCTGGAGGTCCGAACGTCTCCACCTTGTATTAGTACCGATTTGGGATTTGTTCATGTGCATGTTCACAGCTCACAATCACCGACATCAGTGAAAAGATAAAGATAAAGCGCTTGGTATTACTCAATCCATTTTTGCGAAGTGCTACGCGTTCTAATTTAAATTTTTAAAGGACGAATTTACGATGGAAAAGCAACCCATTCCAAATTGAGGTAGAGATGGTGAGTAGTACCAGAAAGAAAGCGAAACCACGAAAAACGGCCCAGAACCGGAGAAATGGGACCCCTTCCTTGTCCGTTGATTTGAGCATTGATGGGACTCTCATCGCTTTGCCCTCTTCAACCCTACGCTCTCTCAGCTATCTAATCACTCGCCACCTATTGTACTACGGCGAGTGATCAGACGATCGGTGGGCGGAGATCGCCGAACTCGCCAACTTTGAGCCATGCTAGATCTCAGAGGTCAAATCTTTCGATGCCGATTGCGTGTCTGTCCGCACCCTCAAGAGATTCACCGCTCTCCCCACTAGGCGATTTCTCCCTTCTTCGACCTTCGTTCTTTCCGTGCAATCCTCCTTTTAAGGTGGTTTTTGTGGTGCTAGCAACTACTTTATTCCCGCAGTTTATTGTGCGATTTCTATCAAGACTGTACAAAATTAGGTTGGTGTAATATAAATGTCGCTTAGATTTAGTTACACCCCACTCAGCTGCGTTTGATTCTGCAGATGTACTTGTGTATCCATTCGGAAGAGAAAACCTAACCTAAGAGTATAGAACAGCTACTCTTTGGTCACATCAGAACGGACTTAAAACCATTCTTTAGAACCATTTCTTCGCCGAACAGCTCGTGTCACACTTCATCTCAGTGCTGCTTGTATGGATGAAAGCGGCATGCTGTGAAGGAGAAACGACTCGGAAGTACAAAAATTCCCTCTGGAATTCAAGTCTGCCAGTTGCACAGTTCTTTGATATCAATGTTAGATTTCTGTGTGAGGAATGGCGAAATATTACACGATAAGGAAGCATCCGTCTCTTTCTAAAGTGCCGAAATGTTGTCTGTTCCAAAAAATTTTACGAACATTCAAAAACAACATTCTGAAGCTGTACGACTCTTCTCAATAAGCAGCTGCTCTAGCTCATGTGGATTTAGCTCTTGTTCTTGGGAAGCAGCAGCTGTTTTTGCAACATATTTTATGCTCAAGCATAACATATTTTATTTGCATCCAGACATTTATATTACAAAAACCTAATATTAGGTTGTGGCAATATAAATGTGTGCATGCAAACAAGATTGCTGCGACAGCAGCTATTCAGTATCTAAGAACAAGATGTGAATAGCACAAGGAGTAAATTCAAGAGAGACAGAGGAACTGTTCAGAGGAAAATTTGAGCGTTTAGGCTACGCGCACTTCTATGCTGGGTAATTTTTCCGTTATTCTTCTTCCACCTTAGCCGGCGTGTAGCTAGGTTATGTAATCGGTAAATTTATTACTTGCTGGTTACTTTTTATTACTACTACTTAATTAACTACTTACTTACTACTTAATTTATTACTTACCAGATTAGTCCCCCGTCAACCGCCGGGACCTTCCTTTCCTGCGCAAGCTTTCTATCCTCCGCTATGGTCCCTTCCTCCTGTGACACCAACACCTCCTGGAAGTGACGCGTATGCAACACAATGGTGTTTCATACAGTAGAAGGGACACAATCATGATATGACGGTAGATTTTTCGCTTCCCTTCCTCATCCTCCCTTCCTCTCTCCACTGCCCTCCAGCTGCCACTGCAGCACCATGTGGAATGAACGGAAGTGTGTGCTAAGCAGGTGTTTATATAGCCCTAAGAGTGTTATCACAACTATCCTGCTACAAAACATTGATATCTCAAATCCTGTAAGCTACCCGATTTGTTAGCGGTTTGTTTATCCCATGAGCTTCCTTCTCACTCACTTCATTTTGCGGACGGACACACATACATACACACACACACACACACACACACATACAGATACACAAACCGACACACAAAGTTAGCGCTTTATATAATAGAAGGATATGTGGTTTTGGTTGGAAGGCTTGTCATCACCGTGTGAGCTGAATCCAGCACTTCGGGATGGTGGGGTACATTTAATGTGTCACTAGGGAATTTCTGTTAGACCAAATAAAAAATTCGAGTGAAAAATCGAGATCGTATGGCCAAAGACGAGCCAATTCTAAATATATTCCTGAATGTTCTCTTTCAAATAAACAAGTACCTCTTTGGAGACGCGGCCAAGTGTTGTGGAAGTAAGTCTCTGACAATAATGTTGGAACCATCCAATACTAAAAGGTGGATTCCATGGTGGGATGGCAATTTGATGCGAAATTCCAAGATTTCCTGTGCTACGGCAAATATCTTCTTCTATTAGCTGGGTCCATGAGTCTTGCAACAAACTGGCTAAATTTAGACTTAATTTTGACTTGTTTTGTTTGTTAACTGCTGTTTTAACGCCGCAGTTCGCGTTGCGAATGTTTCACAAGAATGCTGGGTTGTGAACAAAACTTTCGCCCCAGGCGGGACTAGAACCCGAAAGTTTTGTGCACAACCCAGCATTCTTGTGAAACATTTAGACTTAATGTTCTTACTATCTTTTTGTTCCATTCACCCAGCATCACACACGCTGTCGATATGTACAACCTATTGCCAGCGCACTTGAGACTGTTCAATGCCTCTCTTGTAGAACTCCAATGAATTCTGATCGAAGAGAACAGATGTCGATTTTGACATCACGACGGTTAGCAGTATTCTCTTTTTTCTAGGGGGAGGTCTGGAGAAAGAAGCAGGTAAGCATCCTTTGACAAAGGTTAGGGCTACAAGGTAGACATGGAAGAACTCTCTGTCTGAGAGTCCCAAAATTTTCCTGAATTTTCTTAACCCTACTTGCCACGTAAACTTTAGTGGACTGTTTCAAAGCGCGAGCCTGGTCTATTGCCGCCCCATTTGTTAGCACCTTGTGTGTCGCATTATTCGCAAATTTATGGATCGTGCAATCTATAGTAAATCGACTTAAACATGTCGATGTCAGATCGTGTTTGGAGCTGATTCAGGCTCAATGCATGCGGGATCCGAGTTCTATGTTTTCCGATCTCTACAAGTCTCTGAAAATACCACGGTGCTGTCTCCATGTCGCATCAGGATGTTTCATGGAATAATTTGGTAGTTATATCACTCCCTTGTTATCCACAACGTCAGGAAGCAGGCATCTAATTTTCCGTCCTGGGCTACGTTGGAGGTGGACATCATCCGAAGTATAAATTCAACGCTGAGCATGCTGAGAAGCGCTGAGTGCACCGCCACTTGAGAGAGCCCTCGTCCATCTTCTAGATAAACTTTGGTGTAGCATGACTTGCGGAACATTCCAAGCAGTACTCGTAAAAATTAAGGGCACGAGAGACCTTTCGCGAAATCTGTAATATCCATAACAAGTAGCGAGACAACGAGCTGGACGGTTGGCTGAAATTGCAAAGGTTGATGCTACGTCACAAACATGTTGCGGATTTTTCGGAGTTCTCCCAAAAATTCTCTAGCATTAAATGTAGTTTGTTGCAAGACTTATGGACCAACCTAATATTATGAGTTTGCAACAAAGAATACTTACCTGGTTTTTTTACATAAAGAAAGTGGCTCACCAGCGCTAAGGCTTCCAATTTGGACTACCGTAGGCGTTCGCTCGAGCCTCTTCTTCTTTTTACTAGCGCAGACATTTTAAAAAAATTCGCGACGTGGATTTCGCCAGTGATACGATTCGCTGGCGAACCTTTTCGCCTGGAGCCCTTGCCTATTCGAAGCCTTCTACTCATTACGCAAGAGCGTTTATACTTATGCCCCGATACTCGGTATCCTTTGTAACACAATAATCACACCTTCACCAAAGATAATTTTTTGACAAAACATCACTCCTTATTTTTTAAGGATAGTATTTAGGTTTTTGTATCACTTCACAGTTGTACGCAGATGGCGAAGAAATGGGAAATAAACCATCATGAGAAAGGCAGTAAAGGTGGTCCCGAGGCTCACTAGCCACATAGAAAAGCATTATTCAACTCTCAATGATGCACTTAGGAAGAGAATGGGTGAGTGTAGGTTTGCGTCACGATCGCACTCTATGTATGTCCGTGCAGAAGCTTGAGCAACCTTGATCTTAGCATACGAACGCTTTCGGCGAAGCTTTTGAAAGCAGGCTGCCCAATTCAGCGTTTGTAATCTCAGTAGAGAACAGTAAAGGTCTGAAATAATTTATGTGATGAAGTTTGGTGAAAAGTTCCTTAAAGGAGGAATTCACGATAAGAACGAAGGTCAAAGAAGGGGAAAATTGCATAGTTGGGAGACAGGCGGACCTCCTGAGGGTGCTGACCGACGCGCAATTGGCAGCGAAAGATTTGACCTCGGCGATCTGCATGGCTCACTCTTGGCGCGGTTGGCGGGGTACGCCCACCGACTATCTAATCACTCGCCGCAGGTCTATACGTGGCGAGTGATTAGATAGCAGAGAGAGCGTAGTGTTGAAGAGGGCACAGCGATGAGAGTCGCATCAATGCGCAAATCAAAGGAAGGGGTCCCATTTCTCGGGTTTCGGGCCGTTTTTTTCTTCATCCCTGCTCCACTGACCACCTCTACCCTTATTTCCAATGAGCTGACTTTTCATCGTGAACTCTGCCTTTAATGACATGCATAATAGACTTTTGAAAAATCTAAAAGTTTTGTTGCTACATTCCACAAAGGTGCTTTAGTGCCGCGATCCAAGGAAGATTTACAGATTATAAAGCTTTACGTGCGTTATCGATTTAGTTAAACTTCTCGTTCCATCAGGATAAGTTTATGATTATGAAACGGTGCAGGAACCAATGAATAATTCTGAAAATTTCGAAAAAATGATGCTGCTGCCAAGATTTGCACACATATTCGTGCTTAAGAATTAGTAAATAATGTTAGGAAAATCTGGGGCGTGAGCACATATACCAGCTAAGCAATATTTATTTGTTGCTTCATATTTCTAAACCACCTGCTACACACACTGCGCTGCTCAGGAGAGAGAGAAAAAAAACGATGCAGATCAGGTGAACAAGGAATCGAATGGAATCAAAATGAAGAACAAAGTGACAACAAAGATCGGAATCGGAAATATGTTAGTGCTTAGAGTAATAAGAAATAAGTAAGATAAGATGCGAGAGAGAGCCTTTGAAAGGCAAAGAAGAATAACGCCTTAAACGTGCTAGCACGAACGGGCACCTAAATACATAGTATAGGCCGATGTCAGACTTTGCGAATCGCGCGATTCGCTAGCGTCTGCGGTCGCGTCGCGGCCAGTGAATCACTCAATTGGCTGGTACCGCAACGCGACCGCGGACGCTAGCGAATCGCGCGATTCGCAAAGTCTGACATCGGCCCACTAGCACGAACGGGCACCTAATACATAGTAATACAATCATTAGTGGTACAGATAAGGCTCCGGAGGAGACAGTCGTTCATCAGGGAAACTAATACGTCAAAGTCGAGAAATAAAACTTTAGATAATTTGTTGCAAAGTTTGGAGGGAGTGACCGACAGGAAGCCCGCCGCGCGGCGAAGACAGAGCCATTGGACGAGTCGCAGCGCGTACTGTAGTGATTTCGCGTCAAGTTAAATAGAATGTACCATTGTACGTCCTACATCGCACATCACGCGCTGCGACTCGTCCGCTGACTCTGCCTTCTTGCCGCGCGACGGGCCTCCTGTCTGGTACCCGTTTAGATGAGACATCCTTTCCTCAAAGAAAAAGCGCTGTAGAGCACCACCAAGTACCTGCGTTAGCCTATGATGCCCTAGACCACCACAGGACCATAAGGACTTCCCAATGCTCCGAAACACGGGTATACTAGCCATCCACGTGGAATCGGCAATCTCGATACATATTTGAGGAAATGGCAGGCCACTAGACAGGAACGTAGCACTATCCTCTGTTACTGAGTTTACACTTATGCGACCATCAGGAAAGAAACCGAAAAAAGAACGGCCAAAGCAAAACAAGGAACGATAGATAACTAACTAATCCACTAGATGCATATAACATTTAGCAAACCTTGTTGTAATTATAAGGTGTGGGGGACTGATGTGCATCCAGTAAAATAGCAGCATTATGTCAGCGCCCCAAGTAAGTATTCCACAGTAAGGAGGAAGGACGAGGAAGGAGAAACTTACCTAGTGGAGAGATAGGCGGACTTCCAGAGAGTGCGGACCGACACACAATTCGCCTCGGAAGACATGCCCTCGTCGATCTAGCATGCCCTCCCGGGGGCCTAATTCACGTGCTATTGGCCAGATACGCCCCCTCCCACCGCTTCGTCTCGTGTCTGGCTGTGTTTCCACTAGGATGTGGAGCGTTACTTCCTTAAGTGTAACTCGGCCGCACAAGTCACCGCGCGCGGCGGGCCACGGATCGTCCGAGTGGGGAGAAGATTTACTGAGGTAACCCCTTTCATTCAGTTTATCATTACTACTAATATGTGTGATGGCTAGACACGCCACGGAATGTACTAAAAGTACCTATTATCGTATTGTTTTCAAAACCAGACTACTGTATTACTAATCGTAAGTGCTCATTAGTTATTCGAAGCTTCTGTTTTGAGAAAGGTTATTTAACACGTAGGGACATTATCACTGATTGAGAATAATTAAGAGCTGCTGATGTTTGTAGAAAAGGTTTGAACTCTTGCTGCTTCAGCTACAGCATTAGGTCTAAAGGCTTGCAATCACAAGTGAAAGAATGATTTAGCTGATTCAGAAAATGTTGCGAATGGATGCGGTTTATATAAGATTGCAGGTTGCCTGGGCTTTTAAC
>MU873661.1:2660-14226 GCA_036418205.1 Ostertagia ostertagi | reverse complement strand
TTATATATAAGCATATATTTGCTTAACATACAGGTTATTTATTATTTGGTATACTTATTTATTATTTGGCATAGTTTCCTTCTTATTTATTAGGTTGGAAAGAAAGTTCTGCGACACTCTTTCTAAAATTTTCTTTTTTTCTGAAAAATCATAGGTAACATTTATGACTAACAAATGGTAGAGCATTCTCGAGGCTTCAATCCACGAGGTGGATATAAGTGCTGCAGTCAGTAGTTATCCAAGAAAATTCAAAAAACCTCGACCACTAGTAAATCCATACTCCGAGTCACTGTCTAGTACAAATGTCTCCATAACTATGGATTCGTGTCAAAGACCAACACTATCTGCAATAGCTTCAATAGGCATGTCGTTCACCGCTACAGCGTGTTTCACCTTTACCAGCGCTTTCGATCTTTTGATATTTTTATAAGAAGCCAGCAGCGTCCCTCACACTCCATTACAGGTAGGGCTCTTACGGAAGCTCCACTACAATTCTTCGTTATGGGCACCATTGTGTAGGTAGAGGTCTAGGCTGCGGAACTCCAGAAGCTGGCCGAGGCAGCTCGTCAGGAGCCCTCGTACCGCGACAATATTTATTTCTTTCATGACATTGCGAATCACCATGATCCGAAATGAGCCCGGTAAGAAATTCTGGAGCTGCGGCAAGATTTCTTACCTCTCTTAGCGTATTCCCCTGGTCGAGCTGTAAATGACTGCCACCTATCCTGGACCTTAAATCATCATCTTGATGACGAAATAATTAGACGATCAACTCCAACTCGAAAGTGAGGTCGCCTCCTTTCTCGACCCGCACTCCGCTGGGTTTTGGCAAAGGAGCATCAAGAAATTTTCTGAGCGTTGAAGACAAGTGGTGGACACTCATGGTAGATATAAGACCGGTCAGGAGTTGTAAACAAAAAAGATAAAATTAAAATCAAAAAATTGAAAATGTGTCGCAGGACTTTCTTGCCAACCTAATAATTCCATTACATATTTCTAAGCATTGTCTTTATAGCCTTGGAATACCGTGCTCCAGTCACAATATAAAGCGGGAATCTAATTGATATGATTCGCTGAACGCTGAGTATCATACGTGAGTTTTTGTCATTTGTTATCTTGTTCCTAATTAGACTTGCTCTAGCTCCTCTATTCTTTATTTTCCTTTCATTTATGTAGTCACTTTTGTTCTAACCTTTTTTCCTTTGTTCTCATATTTCTAATAGCAGCGCTTATTCTTCCTTGGTTCTTTTTCATTATTCCATTCTAGTCTTTGAAGCTTTCGTTTGTTTGGTAGTACATCATCGCTCTTAATTCTAGTCACTTATTTTTTTTAATTCTAGTCACTTATAATATTAATTCTAGTCACTTATTTCATTTTCTAGTCCTTCTCACCATTCTAGTCTTTACTTCCTTCTGTGTTAGTGTTTACTTACCTCTCTCTTTTTTACAATTTTAATAGGTCTATTTATTTTCATCCTTTTTTGTTTTTATAATATATTTTGTTTCTGTCAATCCCAACTCACTGATGAGCCCCGGGGATTGATGGAAATAATGTGGTTCGTCTGAGTTAGGGGCGAAACGAACCACTATTTATTTCTTTGTAAATAATTTTTTAAAAAAATTGCCTATATGCTTTTGTTTGTATGGAAATGGCCCTTCCAACCAAGATTTTGAAAAGAGAAACGTTCAACGGCTCACATTCCGCATAATGGAAATGATTTACATGACTCTGCATCAAAATTCAGGGAAGGTGCTTTTCCAGTTAGTTTTCGATTCATACCTTCTCTCGTTTGACTGTATGTTGACTGCCCTTTCTCGAGTGTAGGTCAAAATCTCAGATTCAGCTGGAAACTTGTAACCAGGGAAAATTCGGTCTCCTGAACACGAATATCATACTCGTTTACCGCAAAAACACCTTATCAGTGGGCTATGAGCGTCGTTTTCAGTCATGGCAAATATTAATTAAATAATAGCTCTCAACCTGCGACGGGGTGCTCCTAACTCCTTACACAGGCAGGTAAAGGCAGGCATTGAGGAGATACTGTCGCTAAAAGCCTTTCTGGTCATGTTTTCAAAAAGGCAAAACAACAAACACCACGAGAGACCGATCCCATGACCTCTCGCCTACAAGCCTGGAGCGTTACCACTTACGCCACGTCAACCACGATGTGCGCCTTCCCGCTTGGCTTATAGTGGCGACTCCAATGATAGCGCTCATATACTGCGTTTAAGTACAGTGTTGAGGGGAAAACTTCCGTAACTCCGTTCAGAGCACCGTTTAGCAGATAAGAAAAGCGGTTTCTAGCTTATCGTCTCAAGACGAATGCATAGGTATACACCTCATTGCAAATGGCCGGACCGACCTGGTGACCTTTAAGGTGAAAATAGAAAAAAAGCTCCTCCACAATGGTATTGTAATTGTATTTTGTATCAAATACGAAAATTTCACATCATTCAGGTGTGCGTACAAAATTACAAAATGGAACTTGTTGACGACAACGTCTTCAGTGAGTACGCTTAAAGTGACGGTTTGTTCATTTGCTGATCTATCCATTATTTCATTTATAATATCTTGAGTGCAGGATGAGCATATATTTTATCGATTACATGATCACGTTTCTCTAGGCTCGACGCCCGAGAGAATGTAACGACGATTTGGATTAATTTAGAAAAGGGCGAGCGAGATCGAGTAGAAGTGAATACACTTGTCCTAGAAATTAACACGTTTTTCAACATGATTACCAGTTTTTTGGTTAACACGTTGACGACAAGCTGACGCGCATGCGCGTCAGAAATTTGCACCGCATCGGACATTCTGACGCGCATGCGCGTCAGAACTATGTCATTCATTTTTATTGTGCTTGCGCTCCTTCTTCTCGAGTTTTTTGCATTCATTCTATAGATAATACATTAGCATAACTATAAACCACATGGCAGCCAGAGTGGTCAAATATCCTTGATTTAGCAAAGATTTTCTGAACGCCCAAAACTTTCACTTCAATTTTTTCGTATTATTCCTTTCACTGTCGTAAAACATTCACATGAATATTGTATTAGGTTGTCTCATAAATAGTGTCGCTTTTTTTCAACCAGAAAATTTTGATCTAAATCCCCATGCTTTACAAAAGAGTTTATATACCATTCAAAAGAGAATTGTCTGCTCTACAAAATGTCGTGTTCTTCTTCCATCATAGAACTCGACGGTCAAGCACCATTACCTGAGATCGAGGTCGAAATTTTTTTATAGCCGAGACATTGAAAAACTAGTAGAATTTAAAGAACAAGTCATGACTAAGTTAGGAATGTACGCCTGGTTGGTTTTCTCATCTCCTCAAGGATAATTTCTTTCAAAGAAATGCGGTCACTTTTGTGGACAAAGCACCTTACTCCTAAACCCTAAAATTCGAGCTAATTCCTAACAAACATCAAAACAAAACAAATGAGCGAATAAAGCAGAAGAAGTGCTCACAAAAGATATACCAGTTGATATAAAACAATAGCGTTTCAGAGGAAGAATTTCAATTTGAAAATTGCCATGACTTATCGGTTGGCCAATTCGAAAAGAAACAGGGCAAACCTTTTTCGGTGATTTCTCCGAAGGGAACATAAAGTTAGAGCTAGTTGTCGGTTTGGTCAATTTTTGTCGGCGGGACCTCCCATTTCACAGGCCTAAAATTTGAAAACCATGGAACATAGATGGAAGAAGAACACGATATTTTGTAGAGCAGACAATTCTCTTTCGAATGGTATATGACTCGATGTAAAAGCATGAGGATTTGGATGAAAATTTTTTGGTTGAAAAAAAGCGACACTATTTATGAGACAACCTAATAGAAGCAGTCAATGCAAACTGGTATTTCAAGATATTTTTGTTAGATAGAGGAACTTAGTTATGAATGCTTTTCACTTCATTCGTCGCGAAAGTTATGTTTTTCGCTTCTTCGTGGTAATTATGCGCTTATTAGGGTTTTGACTCTATTCGTTACCTCCAAAATCATCATTGTACGACACTATGAAGGCAAGGGTGTTGAACGAGAACTGGGTGCTTCTGCAGGAGGTAAGAATGTGGGCTGAAGTGTTTAGGGAAAAATCCACACCTCTTGCTTACGATTATTCCTTCCGCGTCGTCCTTCATTTTTGCTGACCGGTGATAAAAAAAGTGGGTCTAAATGCGCTGTATGCAGTGCACGAAATTCTTCACCACCTCTTCCCCATTGTAGAAAGCCAAAGTTTCTTTTTAGGAGGGTCGTATCAAGACCCCGATTTCAGGGGGGGGGGTCGTACTGCTGCGACCACGTCCTCGACACGATTTTCACCCTTCTTCGGACAGATAATGTCACCCGAGGGTTTTTGACACCATTGATTATTTTGTGCTGCATGGTATGGTGCTAAGTATACTTCACAGGGAGGATAGAGGGACGTGTGCTAGAGTAAAGGATTGTAATAGCTCTCATTTATAACTTTTTTTAGAAGCCTTTGCTCAGATTGTCTCAGCACCTTCCAAAAGCTTCATCTTACGTTTGATCAATTAAGGATTAATAATAATGATATACAAGATGTACAGTGCAGATATTCCGAGCTCTTGACATAATAGGAAATTCTTCCCAACAAAGATCCGAAAAAGGTTATCTGTCATAGAGATAGGTACAGATACATTGAAATAAATTAGCCTACAACACCTTCTCGAGAGAGCGTGTCATAATAACGACAAAATGTTCTCATCGGCCTCCAGCCAAAGCTCCCAGTAAACCTCCAACAAGGGCTCCTCTTGCAGCTGCTCGAGCTGGGCCTGAAAGAAATGACATTTAAGGTAATCAGAGGCTACGAAAGCCAAATAGATGTCAACTCACTGTAGGGATGCCCGTATTGCCCTCCTTCATATGGGGATCCTATATAGGGATCACCGTAGTATGGGTCTTCGTAGATCTGGCAGTAAGCTGGAAATGCCGCCAACAATAGTACTAGTAAGGCAGTGAAAAGAGCTGTTTCTCTCAGCATCTGGAAAGTTTGCATTTCTGCGAGCTGTCAATGCGGTGCATCTCGAATTCGGGAAGAATTCCACTAGTGAGGCAAGGGGAGGCAAACAATCGACTATGGTGGCTTTTGTACCTCTTTAAATATAACAGAAATGATCTTATAATAGCTTATATGGACATGAATAAGCACTAAACACTTTGAATGCGGCGAGATGAAACCACTGCCTATGAAGTGATGGGCTAAAGGAATGCGATTAAACCCTGCAACCAATTTTCGATCGCAAGAGACACAGACATGACTTTTCCACAGCTTCAGATGTCTCAATCAAAGATTTAACGACAAGCTGGACTCTGAATATTAGCAGGCAAGTTATTTGTCTTATCTGTCTGTATCTGTCTTGCTGCATTTAAAAAATGAAAGGGGATGTGCTATGAGGTTCACTCAAAACAGGCACTTCCATGTTAAATGTTGCAATAAAAACCCAGCGTTTTCCACATCCGTTCAAAATCAAAAAAGCCATGGAACGGATAAAAATGTTTGCAGATTGTGATTTGACTAGTACTGATTATTCGACGCCTAAGAAAGAGATATAGCGTGGTGATATGGCCCGAATCCGAGCGGTCACCCCATGTCTCGGCCGTGGGATAATGGATTTGGGGCATATCTTCACTTATGAATCTCAAACAACTCTTGTGTCAATGACTCGGTCCTTGATGAAAACATTTTTGGACGCTAATGCAAGATACAGGGACATCCTCAAGGGCTAATCCTAGGAAGTGGCAAGAACTCCTGGAAAAATGAGAATTGCCCGCGCAAAACTTCCCTTCCCAGCCCAAGATTTAGTTTCGACATCAACAAAAAGTTGTTTCACACAACTCTCATTGCCTTACCTATGTACCACAGTGCCGCCATATATGCCGATAGCGCCTACTTTTATACTAAACAAATCAACAATTTTTTATACAAATCATCGTTGCCTACGTGGAACTCAATCTCTTCCATGCATGAGGATAACGCGCTTTCACCCGCTAAACTTCTTCAGCATAGTATAAACGCGAAGAGGTGCGGCAACTACGAAATCTACATAATCTACAGTGAATTTGTTTGACCAGCGCGAACAGGAAACAATCTCAAGAGAAACCAAGCTTTTATGTAAGAAAGGCCTGAATTCAATGGACAAAAATTTAGCAGCTATAAACCCTACAGAAATGAAAAGTAGGATCCCTTTACTCAAAAGGTAATAATGTCTGTAAACCATCATCTATGTAGTTAGCAGCCATCATTCATTTAATTCTCTCATGATTGCTATATAAAAGAAATTGTGGAAGACTTTTAACAACCTATTGAATCATTTATGAACCCCCAAAATTCAAGCTGATATGCTGCTGACGTAATGAGAATGGACCAGTGCCACCTGCCAGCTTGCGGCTTCAATTGACTATAAATACTTTTCTTAAATCATCTCTGCGGAACAGGCTTGAAACCCAGGCACGGTTGACATGAGATAAAATCGTCGAAGAGGCTGCCGCACTGCCGTGAGCGATAGTTAGATCGGTGATATCTGAGCTTTGACGTCTTGATGCCATATATCCCTGCGAATCAGGTTTGACTAGATAAATGTTTTTATTGGAAATTGGACAAAACGGCCACGGAGAGTGGTGGGAGTGGGTGGGAGAAGGAAGCGAATCGCAAATGTTTTGATTTTGAGTGGTCATATATTACTTACATTACAAACATCAGAGCATATAATAAAATGTCAAGATTTTAGAAGATCTTTCGAATCCAAAGACTGTTTCAATGCAAGAATCCTGAGGAATTCTGAAAACTACGATTAGCGAAGATGTAAAACTTGCAATGAATTCCCTGTCTGCATTGTTAGGGCAATCCGTGGAAGGCAGTATTTGGAGAGATTAAGAAGCCTTGGAAATGGACTAGAAAACTCGCGAAACTCTGGACTATTTGTGATTTTCGATTATTATGGTGGAACTGGAAATGGAGATTTGGGGAAGTGGAGGAGAAAATTGCATTTTTCTGCCAGTTATGTTTATATCCTCTCTGAGTTTTCAAAGATAGGAACAAGGTCACTCATCCGTCTGAGTGATGCAGACGGGAATCAAATATACGGGCCATCGGTTGATATTGTGACAGCATCAACAATTCTGGTTCGTGTTAAAATAAATTAATGACGTCTGTAGGCTTTGACTCTCAATAGTACGACAAGCATCAGAATGGCTGGTTTCTCAAGAAGCGGTGAATGGACTTTCACCTGCCTTCGTCTTTTCAATTATGTAAAGACGAGAGCGTAGTGCACCACACTGCCTGAGCCCATTTATTCACATTCATAGGTTGATGATGTCAAAATCTCTAAGTTTTTCCACGCAAAATCAGTATTACTTTTCAAGAATCAGAAGTTTTCTGACAAAATTTCACAAAAGCTTTTAAGCGGGTTGCCCTTTAGAACAAATTCTTTGCCTACTAGAAAGTCCAGTTCATAGTAATCTCCACACTTGAGTTAGTTGAGCCCAGATTGGATAGTTTGACGGCGCCTGGCTTCTTTCAAAGGAATCGCTGGTGCAAAACTTGTGTTCGAAGAATTTCAGTCGCAAATTCCCCAAAAAATCAAAAATTTCGATTGTTTCGACAAAAGAAATAACAGAATAATTCTGTATCTTTCGGATAGAAAATATCCGAAATACATATTGAAAGAAATTGTCACCGTGCAGAGGGAGCAGAACGCATTTTTCGACAACATCAACTTAGCAGATAGAATAAGTGTAGCACTAAAAGTTGCTAAGCATTTCATAACACAAGAGCTTTGCAACTTTCAACCTGGAATTGGCAGGTGGCTAGAATCGGAATTCTCGAGGACTTCTAATTCTACATATCTGCAAAATTTCAAGGAAAGCGATTTCGGTGTGGAAAGAGAGCTCGGGGAACTATAATATTATATAATATAATATACAGGGGTGGCCAAAAAAAGAGACACTTCACTCCACATTTCAGACAGCATTAATCACACTTTGCTAAATCAAATCGACTGCCCCAACTCAGTATTAAAGATCTATCTCTAAAATACATGACAGCCTTCTACACCGACGACATCAGAAGATTTTCCCACGGAAACATGGTTCACGGTACGAGCTCAACGAGGTCGTCGAGGTACCATAGACCATTACGACGTCCCTGAAACGCTGGTCAAAAGCGGTTTGCACAGTGTCCTAGAAGCTATTCAAGTTAATCGGTTGAAGAAATTATGTAGCAGCTTCAGGCCGGAGCGATTACGGTAAGCCTCGTTGAGCTCGACGGTGACGGCAGATGACGTCATATTCTGAAGACGGCGGGGGCAGTGAAGGAGGGCCTGCTTCTGTTACGGGGGAACACCTAAGGAATATTCCGCCGTAAAACTTTCATTAACATCGGCTCCCTGTGCGACGAAAAGTTCGATGATGTGCGCCATGGGCAAAGTGTCTCTTTTTTTGGCCACCCCTGTATAGGTGGGGATAAGGGTGAAAAAAAGAATTTTGCATATGTCGCGCTTCAGTTTTTTTTTCGTCGAAGCCAGTCGTCGTTGAATTAGGTTCTACAGCAGCAGTATCCCTAGAGTGTTCCTCTATTAGTGTACGCAGGCTCTCCTTCACTGCCCTCACCGTCTTCAGAATATGACGTCATCTGTCACCGTCGTCAGGCTCAAGGAGGCCTACCGTAACTGCTTCAGCCTGAAGCTCTTACGCAATTTCGTGAATCGATTCAATGTTGGATAGTTTTCTAGAGGACATTAGCTCCACTATGCAAATCCCCTCGGAACTAGCTTCCAGAAAGGGTCGTTATGGTACACGATCCTTCGAAGACCCCATTGAGCTCGACCAGTGCACCATGTTTCCAGGGCAAATTTTTCTGATGCCGTCCACGTAGATGGCCACTATGAGTTTCTTTTTTTTCATATAAAATGAAATTAACGTTCTTCAATTTCGAGCCTCGATATGAGTATGGTAGGATGAACTAAAACCCTTACAATGTGGAGACATAATGTATTTTTTACTGCCCCCTCCGTACACACCATACGAATTAGTTAACTGGCTACCCATGGAGCGTACCCAATCTCTCACCTATGTTGTTCAGTTGGTGACTTGGACGAGCTGTGTTGCTAGGAGCGGGACAACTAGAGCAACTCCAACAAGCATAAATTGCCATGCAGCCACCAAACGCCTTGCGGCAACTCGCTCATGCTTTCGCTGTCTTAGCCGCTGCAAGTCTGTGACGCCTATCAATGGCCATATAAGCGAATTCCGTTATGCGTTTTCTCGATGAATTTCTCTGTCACTAGCGCACCATTGAGCATCCTCACGCCACTCTAACTTCTCCAGTCGCTTCCTTCAAGGTTAGAAGATTTCTGTCTCAAACCTTAACATTATGAGCCATTTTTGAAAAGTGGTAGTTCACCCATCTCCAGCCCTCTCTTGCTTCTGAGAGAATGACACGCACACTTTTTCGAAGAAAACGCGACACAACCGCATATATTCGACACGGCCTTTCACCTATGTTGAAGTGATTGCCCAATACTGATCAGAAGAAAATTGAAGTTGTTCCTCAACCCCCTTGAGTGGAACCGTGATAAGTTGGAAATCGGCTACAGGCAGTGGTTGGTCTTGAGTGGGGCTGTGTCGGTCTTTTCTCCACCCTCCATTGCTGACTACTTCTGCCTTATAAAGGCACAACCCAAGCAGAAGTTATGTGGACGGCTCTCGTGCACGGAAATCAACCGAAAAGAGCGCCAGGGCTTGCAAAGTAAGCTGCTGAAGCTGCAGATTTTTTCTTTATCAGGCTGTTGTCTGGCGTCTCTCATCTGTAGCGCTCTCTCGCCTCATACTCTCCTCTCCGCGCTTAGTCTCTCATTCCCTTAGCACAGCCGATTAGGAAGGTGAGTGAGCCCTTAACCTGAGCGTTTTCGACGGATTCTTTTCCTTTTTTCTTACTGCCGGCCCACTTCGCACCAATACATTCGCATTCGTGTGCAAGAGCCACATCAGTCTGATCCTGGGGCATGCCTTTGTTTCGAACTGGCTGTATTTCTATCGTAAACTAAGCCTTTGAATGCTTTATCTGAAGTAGGTTATACTACTGAAGATGGGTACTATCATGGTCAAAGCATAGCGCTCGAGAGCCAACATACGCGTAGAATCGAGGGATTCTTTCGTCATGCGCCCTCCTTATGCACATGAGAGGTCATGCCGTGTGGTCCGCGTGTTGATGAGCAAAAGAGAGGTGGGGAGGGGGAGCAAGTTCTGGAAAACTCAATTTTTCGGCAGCGCAATGCCTTAGGTCTTAGTGGAGGATGCGTCTGGGTTGGAAAATTTTCCATAGTGCATATTACTCTTACTTAGCAAGACAATCTGTGCCAGAAGGAAACGTTGTCTTATCCAAAACGTTTCATCACTACCTGCGCGCTATACACCTGTACAACAAACATGTCATTGTGTAGCATGCGACGAACATGAATGGTGGGCTGCTGTTGAAGTAATCCTTTTTGACTAGTGTTGACTGGTTTCCACTGCTAAAATCTTGGAACTGCACGTTGTTTCCTTTTGGTTGTGACACAATTTGTATAAGTAAGCTTTACCCAAGATAGAGTAGTTGATGTAGATATAATGTACACATATTCATAAACACGCACGACACATTCAAAATTTTTATGATTTCCTAGCCGAGCATTGCTGCCTCCATGGCACCTTCTGCTGCACCTTTGATAGCTCCTTCTATTGCATCTATCAGCACAACTAAAAGAACAAATCGTTAGAGCACATTTAGTAGTCAAGATATGTCCATGCCCTTTATATAGAGGTCAGGTACGTCTGCAATGCAGACCAAACAACACAAGTAACGACTGTTCTGAGGAGATGTCATGCTATGTTGAGTTCAACTCTTCAGTGCCAAAATGTGTTTATGCTGTTCTTTAATGTGTTGTATAATAACGAAATGGAGCATACACATGTACTTCTTGGATACTGCCCCAGGAGGCCCGTCGCGCGACAAGAAGGCGAGTCAGCGGACGAGTCGCGCGCGTACTGTAGGGATTTCGCGTCAAGTTAAATAGAATGTTCCATTGCACGTCCTACATCGCACACGCGCTGCGACTCGTCCGCGACTCTGCCTTCTTGCCGCGCGACGGGCCTCCTGGGGGTACCCGTACTTCTTGATGGCTAGCAATTGAATGCGTTCTTTCGAGGCATGTTCACCTCCTGGTACGGACACGATTGTGTTTCTGACAAATCTTGTTGCCCGGAAAGCGTTATCTTGTGCCTCGGCAGGGCGTCGCTGGATATGAGAAGGGCTTACTTTGGGTTAAAGAAAGCGAATGCAATGAATAGGGAGAACATCGGGGAAGTATATACGCCCACGAAGTAATAGCTTGGATGCCACGGAGGCGAGATGGGACGCATACGCAATGAAAGGTAAGCTGGTTGCTGAGCAGCACTTCACATACTCCGCCCCTAAACCGTGCTACCCACTACTTTAGTTGGTGATTTGGGCGAGCTGTTTTGCCAGCAGCGGCACAACTGGAGCTATTCGACTGGAGCGTGGGTTGAAATGG
>MU873658.1:2673-13956 GCA_036418205.1 Ostertagia ostertagi | reverse complement strand
CGTTGCTCGAGCGAGACGAAATACTGCGCTAAAAATCATTTCGGCGAACACTTTTGACCGCTACCGTAGGAGAACTTGAAGATATGTCATCTAAGTGTTGTCTTGACCTTAACCCCCTTGATTACCGAGTATGGGAGAGCTTAAAAGGACAGCGTATGGGGTTGAGGATAGCGAGCATGTCGCCAAACTCAGGTGTCCATTTTCCTGGTCCAGGACCGTTTCCTTGGACCATGGCAGGCGGAAATGTGAAACATCTCAGGGTTTCTCACCACATTACACCAATATTTATCAGAAGTCTACTTTAAATGAGTCGATTACGTGTCGTGAGCCCTCTAATCCTTATCTTGAGTATTGGAGAAAAAATGGAGTGCCCCCCCCCCGAACTGGAGTTTCACCCGTTAAAACTTGTCTCTAGGGTTGGAATGAAGAAGTCGGTAAAAGTGTAAGAAATTCCCGAAAAGCCAGTCATGTTCCCAGGGGTCAGAGAAAACGGTAAGCTAAAAGCAAGGATTTGTGGCATTAAACCATACATGACAGAGCAGTTCGTAGCCCTTGAAAGTTTTCAAAGGTAAACGCGAATTGTACCACAACAGAATATAGAAACCGCTTTAGGCAGTCAAGGGCACTCACAACCTCAGCTGCCCGTTTAAGTACTCGCAAGTCGTTGTTCCCAAGTCCGATCACAGTACAGCGTACCGCCTACAGCGCTGTTGACTTCAGAAGCCTCGAACACCCTTATGAAGTGGTGACAAGGCTTTTTGAACATATTTCAATTTCAAATGTAGGCGATTACGAAGTCCGCCGAAAAAGCGGAGAGAAAGCGAACAAATCCGGCCTCGGGACAAAAAATTGGAGATTGTCTTCTGTCACAAACAAAGTGATGACAAGGTCTATGGGGTTGTGGAGCGGATAACACCGACTAACCCTAATATTCGAGTCTTTTAAAAATACTTGCTACGCTCCTTTCTAACTTTTTCACGTCTTCAAACGCATTGCGACGATTTTGCGAAAAACAATTGAACAGACCCCGTTTCGACTACGAACGCTGTCGTAACAATTTTTTATTTATTTATCTATTTAATATGTCTTTAAAGACATGCCGTCAGTTGTGGCTGAATCATGGGCGCACGGCACATCAAATACATCGAATTAGAAAAAAAGAAGAAAAAAGTTCTAATAGAACAGAAATGAAGAATAACCCGAAGTTACTGTTACCTACTTCAGAGAACGAATCAATCAATATCTGAAGTGAATGTTTCAGATTGTGGTCCTAGGCCAACCAGAAGACTATGGACTGGAGGGATGCTGAGGTGAGCGACCTGAGAGCCGGGAGGCAATCAAGAAATTAAGGACTGAAGATGTGAACCATGTGGCCCAAATAGCAAGGGAATTTGGTGAAGTACATTTTCCCTCCGGGTAAGGTAAACAGAGGAATGCCATTCGATGGGCAAAAAATACGAATACCAAAATTTCGACGAGAAGTGATGGCTACTGGGAAATGTCATTGGGTGATTAATGGAACTGACGGCGTGAACGTAGTGACAAATTGTTTACGCAAGCGGTATGACTTATATCTCCTAGGCCAGTTTGAAGCAATCGCAAATGAAACCAGGGATAAAGAATAGAACAAACTCTCATGGCCGTGCGCCCCGAACTCAACTTCACTCAGACTACAATGGAATTTTAATGTGCGATTTGACGTCCGGTCAAAATTTGCAAAGATGTCACAGCGCCTCAGTGATCGCTCTGTGAAAAGCAATGTTTTCCCTCAGAGTTTGCCTGAGGATTCCGCTCCAAGGGATGGAAGACTGGCTTCTGAACTGAGCCCGGTGCTGGATTCCTGTAAATCGATCCCTTGAGATGCGTTAAAATGGTACCATGTGCTCGTTCTGCTTCACATACACAGGATCCCTGTAAAACATGGCCATAATGCTCAGGCTGCATACATGAAGGGGTAGGTCGGCTTTCATTGTCAATATGCAAAGCGACGGCCTTAAGGGTATTGCTCCCACGATAGCATCGAAAACTTACTATAAGGGAAGGACAAAGCGAAAAATATAATCTGATAGAACAAACACCCGATAGACCCTCGAGGCGTAACGTGCACGAGACACTGCAACATCGCAGAAGTGTCGCCCGACGATTTGTATCGCCGCTCCCGCTGTGCTAGCGCGTTGGTAAGCGCCCTACATACTGCTGGCTAACTTTCACTTGCTGACAGGATCCCTCCCCGTTTAGCAGCGAGAGAAGAGGAGAGCGTAAGAGTTGAAGAGCACTTTTTGATGGAACGTCGCATCAAGTGCAACGGGCTGCAAGAGGCAGGTTTCCGCAATTTTGTTGAATTCTAGTCGTTTTCTCATTGTCTTTATCCTTCTCTCGGACGACCTAAGCACCTCTACCTTGATTAAAGGTTTGTCCATTCTTAACAGCAGCGCTCACCTGGCTCAAACGCCGGCTACTTTTAAATTTGTGATGCATATCCTTATTCTATTCCTGCTAAATAATGAGTACTTGGTTAATCGGTGAATGGGAGCCACTGAAATACGTAATGGGCGCGAGACCGGCTTGACTACTTATAAAGCGTAAACGATGAAGAGTTGAAAAAAAAACGATTGGAAATGCCTTGGATTGGAGCACCACGAGGGCTTTATTTACCCTTCGTCCCGCTTAGCGATCCGGAATACTGGTAGGCATCCTCAATCAAACTGCCTCTCCAACGGTCAACGTGATCTTCGCCTTGTCTGGCGAAACAGTAGTGGGTGCTCGACACAAGGCCCGTCCGCGGCGCAGAGAAAGCAGACAGCACAGGCGGGTCAAGCGGACGAGTAGCAGCGCGATGTAAGCACGTACACTTATATTACATTCCATTAATCCTGAAAATGCTAACAGTACGCGCTCGACTCGCCGCTGACGATGCCGCGTCTTCGCCTTTCGGCCGCGCGACCGGGCCTCTCTGATTGGTGCACACAACACCATCGCCCCTGAATGTATTGAAGTTTAAAAATAAAAGGATAAAGCATTTGCCGTTGATCAATCCCTTTTTGGGATGCGGCACGCATTCTACTTCCATTTGTACATTCGTAGTGGCGTTTGAATGCGATGTGGCCTATACAATGACTTGCGGGGGCCAGCCGATGTACAAGTCAGTGTTTTTATCCTCCCAGACAAGTCTGGTACCAATTAACCGACCCCGGAGGGATGGAAGGCTTGGTTGGCCCGGGCGACTCACGACCCAGGATTTGATCCCCGGACCGCTCGCGTGGTAAGCGTGCCACTTGCCACTACACCACTTCCGCCCATGACAATTAAGAAAACAAATCAGGATGTTTTATGCTAGGCATGAAAAGTACGAACGAATCGCTGCATTCACCTCTTAACCAGAAGCTTTAGACATAAAGCAAATTAGCTATCAAATAAGTCAGTAGTTAAGATTGGTTTGAGTAATGATTGAGTGGTAACTGAGCTCACGCTTCATGAGGTAACCATTTGTTTTCATTTACTTTATATGGGTAGGGGAACTTCAACAAGCATTGAGGTTTGGAATAGCGGAGCTTTATTCGAGTGATTGGCGTGAGGTGTACGCGAAGATAGCGCAATGTGGTCGGCTGGTCGAATAGTTAAAGGCAAATAGGCAAATAGGCCCGTTTATGATGGGATGACGATACCATTTTGGAAACACGCCGCAGAGTCACATTCAATATAGCGCCGGGCAAAAATGGCGACCTATCTCGGATGGCTACGAATAAACGCCAAAAGCGCCCATATCTGAGAGATGATGAGGAAAAAGGCTACGACCAACCTTCGTTATTCCAATATCGAATGTTTTACGAGCCACCATCTTCCCTAGTGGTCTCTCGATACGAGCCCTCTTCAGCACCACCAGTCCCCTAATACGACCACTCCCTCCGGAAAAAAAAAACCAAATACGCCCCTCCCCTCTAGCTGAGAACTGTGCAACGCACGGTTGACCCTGCTTCCACATAGCCCATATGTCTAGAGAGTGGACACAAATGGTCCAACCTTTCTTTTTTATCCGAGGAAGGAGCTGCCTGGTGTCTACTAACCATTAAGTGGGCGGAGGGTAAGGGTTGAAGCGCCTGCTAATACATAGCCGCCCACCGTTGATGCAATTTTGAAGGTTAGGGCCGTCTCCAGAGGCCCGACCATTTCAGCTACTGCCTCTTACACCCGAGCTGGAACTTCCTTCCTTGCAAAAAAAAATGAGATTACTGCAGAAGACATGAGTTTTGAGCAAGTTCAGCCCATCAGCAAGATGACGTTCAGAGAGCCAAATATCGGCCGAATCACTGGTAAGAGTAGTTTCTGGTTAGCACTTTTCAGGGCCATATTGTCAAAGATAAAAGGATAAAGCAATTTTGCCGTTGACCAAATCTTTTTGGCTTTTCTCGGATGCTGCGAAACGCATCTATTCCGCTTCTGCTTTAGCCACCGAGATTGGTATCAACTTTATGAAGCAAACGACGATTATAATCATGCCGAGATTTATGGAGAGTCGTTCATGGGCATTCTACTTCCATTTATATTAGGTTGGAAAGAAAGTCCTGCAACACTTTTTCAAATTTTTGATTTTAATTTTATCTTTTTTGTTTACAACTCCTGACGGATCTTATATCTACCATGAGTGTCCACCACTTGTCTTCAACGCTCAGAAAATTTCTTGATGCTCCTTTGCCAAAACCAAGCGGAATGCGGCTCGAGAAAGGAAGCGACCTCACTTTCGAGTTGGAGTTGATCGTCTAATAATTTCGCCATCAAAAAAAAAAAAAAAAAAAAGGGATTGATTTGAGGTCTAGGACAGGTGGCATTCATTAACAGCTCGACCAGGGGAATACGCTAAGGAGGTAAGAAATCTTGCCGCAGCTCCAGAATTTCTTACCGGGCTCATTTCGGATCATGGTGATTCGCAATGTCATGAAAGAAATGAAATATTGTCGCGGTACGAGGGCTCTGACGAGCTGCCTCGGCCAGCTTCTGGAAGTTCCGCAGCCTAGACCTCTAGCTACACAATGGTGCCCATAACAAAGAATTTGTAGCGGAGCTTCTGTAAGAGCCCTTTCTGTAATGAGTGTGCGGGACGCTGCTGGCTTCTTATAAAAATATCAAAAGATCGAAAGCGCTGGTAAAGGTGAAACACGCTGTAGCGGTGAACGGCATGCCTATTGAAGCTATTGCAGATAGTGTTGGTCTTTGACACGAATCCATAGTTTGGAGACATTTGTACTAGACAGTGACTCGGAGTACGGATTTACTAGTGGTCGAGGTTTTTTGAATTTTCTTGGATAACTACTGACTGCAGCACTTATATCCACCTCGTGGATTGAAGCCTTCGAGAATGCTCTACCATTTGGTTAGTCATAAATGTTACCTATGAATTTTTCAGAAAAAAAGAAAATTTTGGAAAGAGTGTTGCAGAACTTTCTTTCCAACCTAATATAATACTTTCGTAGTGGCGTTTGAATGCGATGTGGCCTATACAATGACTTGCGGGGGCCAGCCGATGTACAAGTCAGTGTTTTTATCCTCCCAGACAAGTCTGGTACCAATTAACCGACCCCGGAGGGATGGAAGGCTTGGTTGGCCCGGGCGACTCACGACCCAGGATTTGATCCCCGGACCGCTCGCGTGGTAAGCGTGCCACTTGCCACTACACCACTTCCGCCCTAGTCAATAGTTCTTATGAACAAAAAGTTATATATAAAAATTTGCAGTCAGTTGTAATAGAGTTTGAACTACATGATGGATGAGGTAAAACTTCCCACACTGAGTGGGCAATTTGTCGTGCGAGTCTTTTTTGTTGCATGCGCGGTTGTTCGCAGACGAAAGTAGGTGAGGAACCAAATTACCGAAATTTCTTGTGTTCGAGTTCGTGGAGGAGATTGCGCAGTGACGATTCATCACACTCAAAGTGCTCTACCCTTTCAGCACATTTAGAGGTAGGGGTATTTCTCCACTGACTCCACTTGAGCCCCTTTTTTCACCAGCCCCCCCCCCCCTTAATAACAAAAATTCTTCAAGGCTCTCATTGACTCTCAGAACTTCATCACAATTGCTGGGAATCCCAAACAATGATATTTCTTCAGTTGGCGGATTTTGAGGACTTCAGCCCTTTTGGATACAATGGGACAAGCAAAGCCTTGTTACCTCGTTACGTATGGCCCCTTCGCCGCAAAAGCGTCATCTCTTGGTCTCATAAGCCGGCCTCCCTTCGCAGTTGGTACGCACCCTCTCTTTAACGTCCAATTTATGGGCTCGGGAGAAGAGATCGATACCCCAGGAATTTTTATTACAGTCTGGATTTGAAAAAAAAATCCGAGAGAAATCAAAAAAGTACGTTGATGGCTAATAAACTCAGGCTATCTGTCAAATTGCTTGAGTTCAAAAATCGAAACTGTGCAGAAGCGATGACAGATTGAAACAAAAAATGTAGTTACAAGTAGAGGGATATGTATCACTTAATAATAGATAATTCCTGGCGATCTAACGCGCCGCCAACGCCGCTGCTCGCCCCCGACTGGCTGGCCCTCGCCGCAGGTCTCTAGCCGCCTTGCAGAGAGAGCGTTGGCGTTGAAGAGGGCAGTCTTGATGAGAGTCGCATCATTGCGATCAACAGGCAATGGAGGTGTCCTATCTGAGCCGTGAGTCGTTTTCCATGTTTTCTTTTAGTCCGTTATATCAATAATTATCTCTAACTCAATTCTAATGGCCTGTCTTCTAATGCCAAACTCCGCCCTTCCAAGCTCCAAAGCTAATTTTCCCTGTGCATTGACACTAGAATACATATACCCCCCCCCCTTTCAAAAAACGAGAAGAGCGTCAGGTGCAGACCATGCACCACAAGTGACGACGGCCTCCAAGTAAATCTGGTCAGTAGTGGTTGATAGAATACAACTGCAACAGGCTAATCATTTCATTGGCAGAAAAATTAACATTTTGTAAGGCCGTCGTCATTTGTGGTGTATGGTCTGCACTCGACGCTCTTCTCGTTTTTTGAAAGGGAGGGTAGATTGAGGTATGTCGAAATTCCGGAGTATAATCAGCGAAATCGGTGGACATTACTACAGAATGGAATCGTTCAGGAATTTTTGATTACCGTTAGAAACTTGAGAGACTACAAAAAAGAACGTTAATGGCCAATTAAAAGTAAAATTAGATTTAATCAGATTGAAGAGCACTTGCATACTTTCGAGGTCAATTACAAAATTCGTGTGAAGACTTAATGACTCAATGATTCATATCGTGGCTTAAAGATCATATCACGATCGAATGATTCATCCATTTTATTCAGAGAGAGATAGCCCAACACGCGCATCCATCCTTTCCGCCATTCCCGTTCAAGCCTCTGTTCAACACTGCTCAGAATCACCTTCACGATAAGCTAAAATGTAAAAGTAGAGAGGCAAAATGCTGCGGCTCTCCGGTGCAATAATACAGCTAAAAAAGAGAACGAACGATGACGGTAGCGGTTTCATATTGAATACATCCATGACCATCTCTTCCACGTCCCGGCAGTGGGCGTGTCCGAGTACCGGAAGAACTTTTGAGGCACTTTGGCCTCTTATCATGCCATTAAAAGCGCGACTCTTCGCCAAATGCCGTATAAAATCGTATGATCAAGACGTCTCACTCCCTGTTACCTCACCTTCTTTCTCTTTCGTCGGCATCCTATTTATAGCGATTTTTGCCTCTAGGAGACCCAACACTTACTATTCCTTAGAAAGCTTTCCTTGGCATAACCTCGTCTCGCTTTGTGAAACTCGAAAGAGCAGGTCTCAGACTGCCGTTTTTGATGCAGCAAAATCCTTTGTTCTGACAATGCCTATGCCCGCACGTGTTTGCACGAGGGTCAGGGTCATGGGAAAACCCACTCTGGAAAATATTCGACTCTTTCATAACGTAAGGAGGCCGCTCAAACTTTCTGATTATACTTATTATCCGTCTTTATCCACGACACCCACATGATTTCACACACACAAACAACCTCGAGTTTACAGAGAGACTTGCAGTTTAGCTCTTCGTAGCCATCGTTTTTCCCACATAGACCGTTTACATCAGGTCAAGAGGTGAGGGGAAGAATGGATTCGTATAGCATACATTATACGAAGTTATACGAGACAACAGTAATAGAAGCAACAAATTGAATGCAAGGTGGTCTTACTGATGGGTACTTTTCAAGAAGAATCAAACATCCATCGGAAAGGGGAAGGGGTTGCAGCAGTGATTCTTTTGGGATAGGGTTCCATATTCGCTGAAATTGGCATGTATTTCTCAAGGTAATCCTTTTTTCTAAAGAGGACAAGAACTCTCTGAAATTCAAAGAAATTCCGAATCTTGCTCATTTTTTGCCGTTTCAGAGGCTCTATATTAATCGGTGAAAAGGTCGCCGGACTAATGTACTGTAGGAGAGCGAGAAAAAAGAAGCTGCTTTGTAAGAAGGAAGTGGGGAGGGGGGGGGGGGGTGGTTCGATCAGGCAGCCCCCTGGGGTGAGCCTATCTGCATGTTCCACGACTCCCCTTCCTTCTTAGAATGTTCCTATAGCCGCACCCCCATCTACGCACTCCCACTGAGCCGCGAAGGGGTCGTATCGAGACTCCCCTCATCACTTCCATTGTTTCTGGAGTATTTGCTTCAGAGACGTCAAGACATTTGAACTCCACCTCCAATTTCCCTCTAGAATTGCGTCGAGTGGAAAGCAAAGGAGTAAAATGTTCGAAGAAAAGAGGAATGATCTGGTTGCGTTTTATATCATGCCTAACTGCTGAAATGTTTCCCAAGATCGTCAAAATTATCAGCAAAATTTCGTCAGAAGCGGCCATTTACGCAACCCCATCGCGCCAACTTCACCAAATACGATTTCCCTCCCCCCCGACTTAGCTGGTTGAGTTTTCGTATACCCTGCCGCCATCGGCTCCCCCTTCTTCTCCAAAATCGCAAAATCGACCCTCTCCCCTGGTTGCCAAACAACAGACGTCGTGTTGACACCATAGGAAGCTTGCTACCGAAACACCCAAGCTTGAAGCTTAACCTCCTCATCCCAGCTGCTCCACATACAAATTGCACTCTTAACCTTCAAGAGACAACCACGACAATCGCCGAGCTTACTGCGCCCCACCACTTTTGGCCACAAACCAGTGGGAACGGGGCGCTTGTGCCGGCGCAGCCGCTAGGTCGTTCCAAGGCAGATTTTAGATCAACACAAGACCAAATCACTAAATTGTAATGAGCACAACCTACTCGGGGGTCCAGTAGTGGAATTTCGATCGAAAGACGTGGAATAACAATGAAAAAGGGAAATTTGCCAGAACTAGCTGCAATGGACCTCAAAAGCAATTTTAGTTGATTATTTCAATCAAAACACACATGCTGTCATCCCTAAGGTCCTGTATTTACTTATGTTTACTATTTAAATCTTCACATTCATAAAAGAAAAAGTAATCGAAGGATTTATTAAGCTGAAGATTTCGTATGGCCCGAAATCCTCCTCTAAATTGAAGCATACGTGACCATTCTAAGGGTCACTATGTTTGTAGCTACGTCAAGGTCTCTTCCATGGAATGAATACAAGAAACTTCAAAAGAATCAGGCGTGCGCGAAAAAAATGAGTGTAATGGGTGCGGGGGATATATATCCCGCACGGTCCGACATGGCCTGCAATGCGCGGGATATATATCCCCCGCGTTGTCGTCAATGTGTTAACTTTCAATCGGTCACGCGAATTCTTTCTCCCCCCATCTGGGCGATTCGAAAAAGGAAGGGGAAGTTGAGGATCGGGTTTAGGCTTCGTGATGAAACTGAGACCTCTCAGAGGATTCAACTCGCCAAAACTCACCATGGGTCAAAACTGCGGAGCTGTGGCCTCTTCTCCCCACCTTCGCCTTTTATGGAACACATCCCGTTACCGTATCCATTTGTCACTCTTGGATTCCCTCTACCACCGACGTTACAACATGTCACAGATGGATGGTTATGGATGAAGAAATGAGTTGGAAGCCACTTCGAACCAATAGACCCGATACACAGTCAACTCTAGTTCCACTGACAGTTCCACCTTGGAGAACGCCACCTCGGGTCTGCGTTTTTCTCGTCTGCATACTCTTTCGCTCATCGATGTAAAGCTCTCGTCTCCTCGCGCGTTATTTTCTGTCGTTACTTCGCGCGATACATCGAGGCGAGCTATGAGCGGTATTTCGCCCTTTGCGCGTCATCTAGCACAGTTTGTCTCAGACTTGTCCTACTTTCCACATTCTATTTGGGCAAAACTTTAGCACTGCTTTTATCTCAGGGAGTAGCTGACGAATTGTGATGCCCTTCTCTTCACGTCATTGGCCCGTTCGGAGGTTGAAATCGGGCTAAGAGCGTCGTCAGATGTGGCAATGAATCACATCATCATTCGATGCGTTCGTCAGTTTTGTTGTCCAGGACCCCCTCGTCATCCCTCCAAAGGCCGTCGACCTCGTAAATGTGCCGTGCGTCAAGCCCTCTGCAAATAAACTGTTTAGAATGAACGACTTTCATCGCTTCTCTTATCAATTCACATCCCTGTCCCTTTCATCGCCAATAATCATTCCTTATCTTCTCTTTCATCATTTCATATCATATCAGTGAGCCTTCAGCTTTCAGGGTAGAAGTTCTTCCCTAAACTTTGAAAAGATTCTCGAGTAATTATCCATATGATTGCTCCCCTGGCGAGCTAGAAAATTAGTGCTTAATGAACTTCTTTAGCTCAGGAACCCAAGATTTCTTCGGCTACTAAAATAGTAGATACATAAAGGTGGCGACCTTAGACTAATGCAAAAATGAAAAGAAATGCTGCAACTCTTCTCTCACCAGGAAAGGCTTTGAAATTCCCTGGAACTTTTGAAGGAGATCCTGACGCTGATTGCAAAGCATGACACTAAAACTGCTACGTGAACTTTCTAAGAAAGTTATGAGCCTTCAAAGTTGGCAAAAAACGTTCACTGAGGCGAGCTTACCTGGTGGAATCACAGTCGCCGTGGCTCTGCGCCAAAAACGAGTCTCATATTCGTAATCAGGGCACCCATTTACCCTTATAGAACAAGTTCCAGGCAAAAAGCAACCGTGTTTCCACATAGGTTGCACCTCATCATTAGCGTTCTTTTGCCACTTTTGAAGGCTCACAACTTTCTTACAAAGTTCACGTAGCAGTTTTAGTGTCCATATTTGTAATCAGCGTCCAAAACTCTATCGATGTACCTAGGTCTCCTTTCAAAGTTCCATGGGAATTTCAAAAACATTTCCTGGTC
>MU873656.1:1345-13961 GCA_036418205.1 Ostertagia ostertagi | reverse complement strand
GGCAGCCTTGCGACGAAAAAATCGCTGAATCGATGGTTGCGGGATGGGCAAAATGTCTTTTTCTGGCCCCTCTCCCGCCCTCACCCCTGTACATCGGTTGTTAATGATTCCACTTATGTTTCCAGACCATAATTAGCAACACCGAGTAGAAAAAAAGCTTACCATGACAACCTCAGTTGTTAGGATATCGCGTAATTTTAACATGGAATGAAGTCAAGCAAATGCTCATAAGCCTGTTTGCTTTTAAAAATCTCCCGATGAAAATCCCAGAGATATGTTGCTTCCCCGAACAAAGATCCCTTGAATGACAGGTGGTGTGTGGTCTTAATAACGACGAAAGCCGCCGATACGATCTCTGATTAATTGTTCTCCCGACAGGGCTGACACATATGGCTATCAGCTAATCACGAAGCATTTTTATTGACTCCTTAGTAGGACAGAACCCATTTATCAAATGAGTTTTAGGAGTTTACGGACTACTGATTTTTCCTCAATGGTCCTGCCGATGGCTAGAGCACAGACGATTAGAGAATGCCCTAGGACTAAGCCTTGGAGAGGAGAGGGACCCGCGAGAGAGCGCAGAGGCGGTTTAAAGGGCTGAGTTCAAGTAGTCCGTCGACCAGGTTAAGGTCAACTTTCAGAAAATACCCGATACGATGAGGAGCAGTAATTTTTTTGAAATGAAATGAGTACTGTATGAACTCAAGAGAATAAATGGTAGGGATTCCGGTTTGCTGTGCGCGTTTTGCAGTAATTGTATGCTCCCACCGGCCTATGAGGGCCATACCCACGCCGCTCACGCCGTAGCACGCCCATCCTCTCGCCGTCTGACTCTAGCCGTTTAGCAGAGAGAGCGTTAGCGTTGAAGAGGGCAGCACCGATGAGAGTCGCATCAATGCGGAAATCAACGGGCAAGGAAGGGGTCCCATTTCTCGGGTTCTGGGCCGTTTCTCATGGTTTTTTCTTCATCCCTGCACCACTGACCACCTCTACCTTGATTTTAATGGGCCACCTTTTTATCGTGAACTCCGCCTTTTATGGCAGCACAAAACTTCTGCGTTGAAAAGCGAAATAGAGCTTTGCATAAGATTCTCGCGCTGCTCGAGAACAAATAAAAGAAATGGCTTTTGGGGATCAAAACTAGTTTTTTTTTAGTTTTTTAGTTTTAGTTTTTTTTCCTTTAAAAAGATCGCTTGAAAAAGAAAGAGAGATAGGATTTTAATGCTAACCATATGAAAAATGTGGTGTAGTATGTTCACCCTTTCTCAAACGGACTAAGTTATTTCGTTCAGTTAGCCCATTTTTTCTCGCCACCAGACAAGATTCGCGATCATTGAGCTAAGATAGAAAGAAACTTCATGAGAACAAAGTAAAACGCGAAAATTCGGCTTCATCATGAGGGATTGTTTGTGCAGGATAAGCCTGTAACGAACGTTTCCCTCCTCTGATTATGACATTTTCGGTAAAACATTGCTATCTCTGAGCTTCACCCACATGGGTGGATGAGTTGGAGCTAATGTTCATGGCAATATTTTTCGAGGGTACATTACGAGATCAGTTAATCATTGTTATTGCCTTTGAAAATGAAAGAAGAATCGCATGGTGAGTCGCTAGTGACGAAATAATAAAAGAGAAACTGTCGAGAGCACTGAATATAAGGGTCTCTTGTTTTCTGCGGTTTAGGAAGCCTGGAGGGTGTGATGGTAGGAGGAAACGAGAGCGATTCAAAGACGAGAGAGCACAGCAGCAGAGTGAGAAGCAGATACCGCAAAGGTGGGTGGGCACTGATGGAGAGGGTGTGGATTGATGCGACTCCTCAAACGATTGTACCATTTTTAGGCGGTTTGAGCCGCGAAAGTAGCACTACTTCAGTGGCAAACAACCTAGCTCGCGGATGAGGATTTCCTTAATGAGACTCTGAAAGGTGCTTCCCAAGAACAACTCCTGATTTTTCAAACTTTTACGGCTCGTTCAAATCAAACTACTTGCGATTTTTTCGAAAACTTTCATTATAGCGGCAGATTTTACTGTCACAAGGTCGGAAATTATCATGTTCCCAAATATGACGCTCGTTCTTTTCTGTCCAGAAAACGAATTCTGATAGCGCCTATTTGTTCCAAACAAAAAATTCATGTAGCACATCAAAGCTTTTCACATCTTGATGTTCTGTCAGCCGCCTGCCCCTCCATGTTCCGTTTGAGAGCAAGTTCTGCTTCCTGTAGTGAGACCAGTCATTTTTCAAATGAATTATAAAAGTCCGTAATGTCACGATTTATTCACGACAAATTCAATTAATTTGGTTCCACATCTAATGCACATACAAAACCTAACATGGGTTTCAACCGAGAAACAAATAACAGTCATTTTACAGCAAGGTGATTATCGAATCACTACAGAACTAGTAGCCCTTTCGAGAATAAATTATATTTACACAAAAACAGTACATAACAGTTACGACTTTAGTGGGCATCATGCAGTTTCGGTCAAACTTACGAGGTTAACACTAGTTTGGAGAACAAAATCGGAATGAGTGGTGTAAATGATAAATATAATGATTTTGTAATGTCAATCACATGGTTAGTATTAAAATGACAAGACTACTATCTATTTAACAGCTAAGCAACTACCGCAATTAGCCATTGACACGACCAGCAATAAGGTGTTTGATCACATCTTCATCGACTAGAGTGGTGATGTCTCCCATCCCGGACTCGGAACCTTCGGCAATTTTGCGCAGGATACGACGAGTCACCTTTCCGGAACGGGTCTTTGGAAGACCGGGGGCTGACTGAATTACTTCTGGAACTGCTATGGCCCCAATTCTTAGACGAACCATGTTCTTAAGCTCCTGCACAAGAGCTGCGTTCATTTTCTCTCCGTTGTTCAGAGTCACAAAGGCGTAAGGGAATGAGCCTTTGATGTCATGAGGAGCAGCCACGACAGCAGCTTCCGCAACCTTAAAGACAAAATTTAAGGTGAGCAAACAAGAGTAGACCTTTTGAGGACACACCTTGTTATGCGCCACGAGCGCGCTTTCGATTTCTGCCGTCGACAACAGATGACCTGACACATTCATTAAGTCATCAACACGACCCGTTATCCACAGATAGCCATCTTCGTCACGACGCGCGCCGTCACCGGTGAAATAGTAGCCATTGAATGGTGCGAAATACGTTTTTACGAATCTATAAGCATAAAAGTATTGAGGGAAAATTTTGATCGAACCATATCCAGAAATGTTAAACTAGCACAAACCTATCGTGATCACCGAACACAGTGCGCAACATTCCAGGCCATGCGCGATCGAAGCAGAGATTTCCTTCACCAGGTCCCTCAATCACACGACCTTCAGCATCAAGGAGAACAGGGTTGACTCCAAAGAAAGGATATGTAGCTGATCCAGGCTTCATTGGAGTCGCACCTGGCATGGGTGTGATCATATGTCCGCCCTGCAAGTATCAACATTTTATCCCTAAGACATCAAGCGCCTTTTTCTGAGTAGCAGATAGCGTGGAAAATTGGTAGGCTCCCAAAAGCGGCTAGAAAACGTTGTATGACATCTAATCCTTTTGGTGTGGCGGGAACCTGGTAGTAAGTAAGAATGCGTGAGCCAGGGGGAATGGGGCCAATTGGGGGGGGGGGGGTGTGTGAGCCACTTAACCTGTGGCAAAAGTTTGGGCCTTAGTGTCTGGTGTCTGGCCTTGTGAAGGAGACGCAGAGGAGCAAAAGGATTAGATGTCACAATACCCTAGAAAACATCCGCAATTTGCAGTTCAATGGACTTCGGTGACAACTATCGTAGTAACCTATTCTTACCGTTTCCGTCTGCCAGAAGGTATCCACAATGGCACATCTGCCTTCACCAACAACGTTGTACAACCACTTCCACGCAGCAGGGTTTATTGGTTCACCGACAGTTCCTAGAATTTCCAACGAAGCACGCGAATGCCTGAAATATCATTTTGAACTTAACAAAGACGGTTAAAATGACGACTTCGAGTAATGTAGAGCAAACAGTACTTCTTAACATGTTCATCTCCCATAGCCATGAGTGCTCGGATAGCGGTAGGTGAGGTGTACAGCTTGTTGACCTAAAATACTGACATGATTCTTATTCAGGGCGATGGAGTTTAAAGATAAAGGCTCACCTTGTATTTGTCAGTAACCTCCCATAGCCTATCTGGGCCTGGATGACTAGGTACTCCCTCAAACCAGACTCCAGTGAGCCCATTCATCAATGGACCATACAGCAAGTACCTAAACAATAAATAATTATGGCTGCACATGCTGACTGATAATACGAGCTGGTATTGTGAATGGAGCAACCTTCAAAAAACTCACGTATGCCCAGTAATCCAGCCACAATCGGCGGTGCACCAATAGACATCTCGTTCGTAGTGGGGTCGCGCGTCAAGGTGTCTTTCATGGTGTAATTAGGCATACCATATAAACCAGCGTGGCTGAAGAATGTTGGGATTTCCTCTTCGGTTTTCCCGTTCGAACCCTTACAAACATGGGGATCACTTGTCTAACTACTACCTAATATCTAAAGAAAAACCTTAGGCAGGCCTCGGACGCATTTTTGTACCAGCTTCAACTGGAAAGGAAACCGAAGGAATGCTTGACAACCCCACCTTCCCGATCGAAGCACTTAGTGGTAGTAGGAATGAGAATGGTTAGGACAATGAGACGATCCGGTCAAAAAAAAAACCAAGAGAAATTAACACCGAAAGCGACTCCACTGATAGCTTTTGCAACAATAAGGCAAAACTTGGAGAAAAACTCGGCGAACATAAAATGGAAAACGATCGACAAAAAGAAAGCGAAATGGAAGTGGGAAGGAATAGATCGTTAAGATCATTCAATTTACCATTACCTAATCATTCAACTTTTGTCTCTATCAACACTCCGTCTAGGACTACGAAGGAGAAACACTGAGGCACTCCTTTCCGGAAATGAGGAGGAGGAACCTTTTGATACTCATGATGAACGAATGGATTTTGTAAATATCCTGATTATTTATATGTTAAAGGACTCACGACGTGTATAACAAGAACAGAGGACTTTCGGCGTCCATCCATTCCACAGGGGATTCGACTCCTTTATACTTGGCCATTTCAACCGTATAATCGAAATCGATGGAAGTCATTCGCGCATCCTGGAAGAAGATTATAAATGGATGTAATCAGCGACAAAATGGAGAGCAATCGAAAGGCAATTCGTCAAGAGTATCAAATAACATACCGCAGGAGTGCTGCACGTCTTCGGAACGGTGACTCGCTTCTGATGAGAGACAACAATGACCGAATTCACGTCTACACCACCTTCGGCAGCAATCTTGACGGCGTCGTCAGCTATCCGCTTGAGATTCACGTGCTTAGTTCCACGGAAGAACCCATCAGCAGTGACAAGGACCCGACAGCTAAATATCAGAACAATTAAAAGTCGCCGCTAGTGGAAGGCAATAAACTTATCGTAGCCTCCTCACTTTGCATCAATTATTCGAGATCCTAAGGCTGGAGCGGAGAAGCCGGCGAAAACCACAGAATGCATGGCTCCTGCAAAAAAAGAGGTACTATCCAAGCCCAGTTTCGAAAGCCAACTCCATTTCGACTCACCAATCCGGGTGCACGCCAACATGGCGACCGCCAATTCGGTGATCATTGGCAAGTAAAGGGCCACGACATCCCCTTTTCGGACACCATGAGCGCGCAGGACGGCCGAGAAATTGACCACCTAAAATGTTTGACTAGAAAAAAGTGGGAGGAAGAGGAATAAGAAGTGCGCTCACCTGGGCGTGGAGTTCACTGTAGGTTATTTTGAAATTGTCAAGAGGCTCGTTTCCTTCCCAAATATAGGCAACCTGTTAAAAGGTTATGAAATTGAAGTTTCTTATGTGAAAACCATGGCTTGACTTACTTTATCCCCCAATCCACGCTTTATATTCCGCTCAAGGCAGTTGTAGGAGATATTTGTCTTCGCACCATCCATAAAACGGCAAAAGATGTCGCCTTTTTTCGCGTCGAAATTCCATTCTAGTCCCTAAATTTGCTCGAGTAAATTTTTGCATGTAAGAAAGCACGATCCACTCAAATGATCACATAAAGAAACCAAAAATACGCGTCGTAGTGGATTACCTTTGAGGAACCTTCAGCGAAATGGAGTTCTTCAGCGACGCTCTTCCAGAAAGCGTCGGAGTCATTAATGGAGGAGCGATATTTCTCCCGGTATGATTGAAGACCGGACACGTGCGCTCCAGCAAGGAGGGGGGCAGGAGGGAGGAATACCTAAAATGCGAAAATTTTGCAAAAAACGTATAATAGAATAAAATATAAACAGAACACGGAAGTTATTTCTTCTAATGATGTTTGTCTAAAAGAACATCTAACATGGCATTGCAATCTTTGAAAATTGCGAGGCCTCGCTTTGCTGCGATAACGAAGGGCGTGTGAATGGCGAGGGTTAGATTGCAGATGTGGCCCTGGCAAAGGACTCACGTACATGAAGCAGAGCGGCACTAACGACACTAATTCAATCTCGGTACGCCGATTTTTTCCTAGAACTCTCGGGTGAATAGTTCAAACCGTGGATGTGCAAACAATTCTAATCTAATGGTATTCTTTTCACGGTTGAACGTTTAGTGGTTTTTTTTTAACAATTCATCTATGCAAAAAACAACTTGGTTAAGAACATATGACGAAGGTGCAAACCCTAAACTAACTCTATCATTGGAACATCTGACAGCACTTGGAAAAAAGTTGTGTTTAAATAGGTGCAACACGAATTCTGTCGTCCTTTTGTTTACCATTTAGCAGACAGTGATGCCACGCTGTGCACATCAATGGCTAACACTGGCCTAGCTCTCTCGGCCTTGACCCGTAACGGTGATTGCATAATTCTAAGGCTCCGGGTAGAGAGGAAAGAACGCTCATTGGCCACGCACACCTACATGATCACCTCAACAGTGTCCTGTTATTCCCAGTCCCGGCCAGGAACAGTAAAACATCGCTTATGTTTTCTCAAAAGTGGAGTCTATTCCAATAAGGGGACATTCTTGGTACATAGTTTGTGCCGGCTACAAACCGAAACCTTCTCAACGAATTTAAGGAAGTGCAAGGAAGGAGCCGCTTGTGCAAAGCGTATTGAGTTACATGAATATTACTTTTTCAATAATCGGAGTAGTTGAAGTCAGTAAGAGTTCGCAGCTCCGAAAGGTGATCTACAGCAGTGCCCCCAAGGTTGACTGGACCCAAGAAGCGATGGAACACAGGATTTTATTACTGACTGATTATCCCACATGACACCAGCTAAAGCATTAAAACATTCAGTTCGAGAGAGACATTCAGTGAGAGCCTCATGGGAAAATAAGAAAACATTCCATGGGAAAAATGTCGCGTGAGTGCTAGAAAATCACATGGAGACGGTTTTCAAACAGACATGCCACGTATTTCTTAATCTCGCCAAGAGTCATTCATTTACCAACCTTGATTTCTAATACATGCCACACCTTCAGTTTAATCCACGCTAGGAACTAAACATCTTAGAAACTAGTTGTTTGAGAGTCGCGCAAAATTTCGAAGATTCAATCTATCCATTTCTTGTGTAATATTAACATATAATTTTGCTTGAACAAAATTTTGCATATAATTTGCAGAATGTATGAGCGCAAAATGGTGACTTTGGAAAGACTTGAAGAATAATTCTATCGTGTATTGCAGAGACGTAACTCAATCTTCCCTAACACTCTATGCTCTCGTGTTTCACTGATGAGCTTCATACAACCATTCAATAATTTAAACTCTTCCTCATAGAAACCTTGCAAGACGCATTTATTTGAGAAAGAGAAAGGGAAATTTATGGCAGCTCTAAAATTCAATACGGCTGTGAGAAACGGGCCGCAAGACTGTGAGATATTTTCGGCCCGGAATTTCATACAACTGAAAATTCAAAAATTTCACTTAATACCGACTGATTGGGAAAGCGCTAAATATCGACCGTAGTGACCTAATGAATTCGTTGGATAGAATGGTGAATCTAGGGCGGCGATAGGAACCAAAAACCATGAGGGAACTACTAAGACCAGGAAAACGGAAAACGAAAAGATTACGCAAGCAGTAATATCATCTTGAGATTTCTACTACAACGGCAGCTGAATTAAATGTAGCAGTTGCTAAGCGAACCCCTTGACGACAAATTCATAAGGATAACAAAAAATCGAGAAACGAGTAATGAAACCACTTTGCTAAGTGGGACTATGAAAAACTTGAATTGTAAGCTGAGACGAACCTCTTCGTCGGGCTCCGGAGAGGACGTGATGTCGAACTTCACTCTGACGTCGGACATTGCGGCGACGGCTGCTAGCTGGCAAAGCCTATAATAAAACGGCTGAGAGTTCGGATGAAAAAACAACAACCACATATGGATGCAGCAAGCAACAAGTGAGAGATCGATCAGGCGCACATAAACGAAGAACAGTGGGATGTCGTGTGAGGGCCCGCGCCGTCGAACTTGGAGATATTCAGGAATCGAAAGCAGAGGCTCTCCTGCCTGGTCAGACAGCAGTGAGAGATCACGGCTGGACGAGAGAACCAGAAAAAGCACCAGCCGCCTGGCGTGAACGGAGAGCGACTGAGTCGGCGGACCCCCGAAGGGGGTGGGGCCAGGACAGCCCCAGGCCACGCCCCTCTGGCGCGAGAGGCATTGATGGTGACGGGGCGAGCCACGGCGGCAGGCGGGGAACAGCCCTGCTGACCTGCTATTATAGTGGTCTGGCCAGACTCAGAGGGCGGGCTGAGTCAGCGAATAGATAACCACGGAATCGGACCATAATGTCAGCAGGGGAGCCCCGTCTCCACCTAGCGGGGCGCCACCACAGTTTCCCAGATAAGAACTAGAAACCGTCCTGAGCTGTTGACTGTTCTCTCATGCTCTTTTAAAATGATCTATGATCACACTGATCAGGGAGGAGATCAAAATGATGACCAAAGGAATGCTCTTTTGCGAGCGCACTTTGTTGCGAGGTTTCCATAGGGGGGGGAGGTGGAGGGAGGTCAAATATGTACCCTTGACGCATTTTCCTAAATAATGAGTAGCATTTTGGTGCAATAGTTTGTGTCAACTATAGTACTCTTTTTGGAAGTGGATGAATTTGGTTCTGCATAGCTATCTCTAACCATCATTGGGCGCCATCACAATATACACGACTGGACGCTTCACAAGATACGGAGGCATCTTTTCAAGGACTAGGAAGGCAGGAACTCCAATAGACACAAAATGGCCATTGACTGCTGAAGCCTCTTTCTCCCTGTTCCCAGGCTTTAGTTCGACAACAGCAAGTTTTAGAGCATTTTGAATGGCACTGCTACCATAATGGCTCCGGACATTGCGATAGCGTCCTAACTTGTCTTTTACCTGTACCAGTAAAAGTGACGCGGTATTGTTAAGTTTCAAATTAGTGGTGAGACTATAGTCGCGCAATTATAATACGAATCTCTGATTTCTAACCGTTCGACATCTTAGCCTGTCAAGTCCGTTCTCAGAGAAGGAATGCCAGAGGAGAGAAGCACTGAGTCAGACTACGCTAGCATTACAGTGGAGGTGGGGGGGGGAGTAGGGTGCAATAAAAAAAAAACAATAAAAAAGTCACTTCACTGCATATTCAAAACGGAACCATTTACGCTTTGTTAAATTCAAACCGAATTATTCTGACTGAAAATTAAAAAGCATATTCCAATCTATCAAAAAACTTCTCAATAGCGTTCTACCCACACGAGATGGGAAGATTTTCCCACGCGAACATGACGCGGGGTTCAAGCTCAAAGAGGACCTCGAGATAGTATACCATTAGGGCAATATCTGCAAAGCTTGTCGGAAGATCTTGCACAGGAGATAGTCTACATACCTATCCATCGGTTGAAAAAATCATGTAACAGACTGAACGCAATGACGGTAGGCCCCTTCGAGCTTGACACAGACGACGTCATATCCTGAAGACGGTGAGGGCAGCAAAAAAAGCCTGCTTGTCTTGAAGGAGAACATATAGGAATATTTTGCCCTGAAACTTTTACACACAGCGGAATAGTGTGCCGAGAAAAACTTTGATGACTGCGTCGTTGGCGAGGTGACTCCTTTTTTCCACCTCTCCCCCTTTCTCTGTACGTTGGATACATAAACAGTCAACTTTATTTTATTTTCCACTTAGTAATGCCAACATGCCACCGAAAAAAAATTGCTTATTGAAAACGAAAATCAAAAAGTTCACATTGAAAACGCGAATTGCCCGATCAATATGTCGTGCTTTCCACCGGAGAACCCCTTTTGAGATCCTCATGAGAACTCTTCTCTCTTCCTACTAGATTATTCTCATTCGCTCAAAAGAATATTTCCTATGCATCATGAGCAGACGCACGGGTAAGCTGGATAATGGCAGTAGCGGGGATAAAAAAAAACTGCGGAAAAGATAGAATGGGTAGAAAAAGGGAAAGTTGGATAGTGATTAGCAAACCGGCGAAGGAAATAAACGAGGATGGCTTATATGGGCGGAAACAAGTAAAAATTAAGGAATCGTCCAGAAAAGAGTCATGATCCTATCTCAACCATAAGATCACTGGCTTGAGACCATCATTCACGATAAGAACGAAAAGAACAAAAAATTGCATTTGTTTTGGTAAACTTCGAAAAACCGGAAGGACTGCTACGCGTTCAAATTCCCGCCGTACATCTGTCACAAATGTTGCGACGGGAACGATTTCACTTGGTTCTTCGATTGCCTTCACTAGGAACACTTTTTAGATTCACAAGAATACTGGGTTGCGAACAAAACTTTCGCCCCAAACGGGACTCGAACCCGCACCTCTTGCTTAGAACTCAGCTGAGTATTCGGTCTGAGTGATGTTGAATGAAATGTGCCCAGTAAGCGTAATAATTTGTATCGCACTACCGGTAAGCAGACGTGTGGGTTCGGTCCCGTCCGAGGCGAAGTTTGTTGCAGCAACCAGTTATTCTTGTGCAAACATGCAGGAGACTGCGAGCCAAATCGCGGTTAAAAGAAACTTTTTTACAACTTGTTTACCGATAACAGAACATTCTCTGGTTTTACTTTTCTTAATTTCGAATTCGTGTTTGGTTGATTTCTCCAATCGAGCGCTAACAGAACTTTAATGTCTCGCCGATATGTGGCCTCCCAAGGTGCACTTCTACTATGTGTTCCTTATTTCCACTATTATTCGTGTGGTTTTCCGTAAGTTTGTTTCTCTTCGAAAATCAGATTTAATTCAAAATCTCCTCTCTTCCTTCTGTGTCCTTAATGGTCCGACCTGCTCCTGCTTCCCTGAAGGTCTTCAGATGGTCTGCTTGCTTTGCAAGGTCATTTCATAGACACACAAACAAATCGACACACGCAATCCGATTCTTCGACAAGGGTCAACATGGAAATGCGAAATGTTAGAATCTCATAATTCTATTGGTGATCATGAAATCCATCCGTCTGATGGGATAACTGAAGTAGTAATCAAAATTAGCCGTGGGGTTTCGCCTACCCTAAACACCCGGCTAACCTGTTTTTTGTTGAATAAAATTGAATTCCGCCCAGCTCAATCAGGCATTCCAAGTCGCTGGGGACACTCATTGCCGCACCATTTTCTGAAGGAGAAAAAAGGGTTGACTAACATAGAAGGTATACTCCAAGATCGCCGGATGTAGTGGAGTCCCAATCTGAACCTGGACATGATCATGCTCCCCTGGTGTGAGGAAAGAAAAAAAGCAAAAGCTAAGCAAAAAAAGAAGCTGACAAAAGCTTCTGGACACGCCTCACCCTTCCGAAGTTGAGCATTATGGGAGTTTACAATGCAGAGTGCCTTCGCTTGCTTGAGAGGTCAGACGGCGAAGAGACAAGAAAGGGGGAAAGCAGGAGATATCACCTCACCGCCACACAATTTTATGCAGAGCCGAGAGTGCGCGGCCAGCTAGACTGCCCTTGCTACTTACCTGCGAGCAGAAAAATCTGCCTGACTTTGAAGCAATGTTAGCCTCCTCAGGGGGAGACGTGCGTTTCTCCTCCTGGGGTCAGGTCACCACAGTTGCGCGATCATTGAAGCTTAAGGTTAAGTTTGGGTTTAGATGCTTACACATTGGCTTATGCCTAAGCCTATGATTGGGCCTAGGCTTAGTCCTAAGCTTGCTCCGAGCGAATGAACGGCGTCTCTGACCCCAGGAAGAGAAACGCTACGCACCCAAACCCTGAGGAGGGGTTTAAACGTCAAGCTATTCGAAAAAATTATCAAACGATGGGCTAAGATAGGACAAGTCTCATTTTTGCGTCACGAGGTAATACTTCTTGAGCAGGGTTTTTTCAGCCCAAAAATGATCCACATACTGGCCATCTCGTGGCAATGCTACTTTTTCAACCCAGGGGCTACAATTTGGTGGAGCCCTTCCCATTGGCAAGATGACAACAATGAGACATTTTTGTAAACCCGAGAAGGTGGAAAATTTGCACTCAGTTTATGCTGGGCCCACAAAAGCTCCACTCGCGATCTCACGCCGCTGTGTGCAAGAAAAGGCAGTGGTAAAACTCGACCTGCTAGTACACTGGCCAGTATGGATGTTTATCGTCAGC
>MU873653.1:1724-13977 GCA_036418205.1 Ostertagia ostertagi | reverse complement strand
TTCGATTCGCTGGTGCAAGTTCGAACTCCGAATTCGCTAGCGAATCGGATTTTGCACCTGACCTCCGGATGCAAACGGTAGGTCGATCTTTCGTTTTACCGGACTAATGCGATCGCCACGAAATTGTCTAGAAGGGCTAATACGTTGAAATAGCCAGTAATTTCCACTTGGTAATTTCCTGTTGAAACCAAATAAGCCTACACCTAATTAGTAGTATCACTTTCCTGTATACGTAGAACGCATGATGCATTCTTACGTACTGACTTACATTGATCGCAACACTTTCTACCAACTATTTATTCCTGGTTGACTATAGTCGTTTCCTAGGAACGTCTCTGTACCCACTATCCCGATTACCCTGAACACTACCCAAGCTTTCCTAGCTTACAAATATGACCCCGCCTCGTTGCGGACATCGCGACAAGCGCTTGACTCTACTTCATTACGGGATGGCTTGACGTCAAAATGTCCATGGGCAATGGGGTGTGGCTGGCATCCTGAATAGGCTCTGTTTTCATTCCTCTGTTTATCTGTTTCCGTTTGAGAAAGGGACGCTTTTGAAAAGAGGCCAATTAATGATCTCTGCGGAGCGACCCTCAGTTTTCGCCGTCACAACATTCGTCTGATTCTCAGTAATGCCACATTAGCTCCATTGAGCATTCATAAGAGCATGCATCTAAATTCATTTCTCACTCACAACAGCGTCCAGTGTAGCCCTGTTATCCGAAGAAGCATCTAATTATGCTCAGTCCCGTTAATTGACTTGTGGGCGTAAATCCAGTGAGCAACGTTCAAGTCTGTGCCACTTCGTCAACATCTTCACGTACGCTTCGCTCCTCCTGCCACAGGCTGTTTTATCGTCAGTTGAGCTCTCAGACCAGGCGCCACTTTTTGACACAATTCCTGTCCCACGCCTTCCTAGCTTAATTTCTGTCCCAACCCTTTCTGAAGCTTCTTCTTTCGAAGAGGATGTCCGGGCAGACCAGCAGGTGGGCGGAGTCTATGTATGTGAGGGGGGGGTGTTCACTGTGTGCCTACGAGTGTACTGCCTTTGTGCCGGTATGGAAAGAGCTTTTCTTTTTTGCAAATACGATTCATCGTTCATTTATAAGGTTTTTTTAACCCGTGCTAGAGGTTCTTCTTGATTAGAAGGCTGGTCGGGCTAACTGAGGGGCGGAGTCTGTGTGCGGGGGTGCCTCACATAGTGGTACGTGTTTGTGTTTGTGAATTGAAGTATGTTTATGTATAGGTGCCACTGTTTCCAAGGAAGGAAAAACACGGGTTTTTGTAATTTTTTCGAGGGCGGGGTCCTGGGGCGGGGCATAGTTCAACCACCTCAACATAAACAGAAGATCCGTCTGCGGCGAGACTCTTGCGGAAGTTAAACGCTGTGCGTTTTACATATCATACGCTCAGTTTCTAGTTCTGCAAGCATAGCCCTTTTGTTTGCAGCGAATAGAACCACATTTGGTCACTTAAGCCCCCTTCGGAATTTTTGTGCATGTCCTTTCAGAAATCACAACGACGTGCTTGAATGTATTCATTTGTTATTCAATTGCTTCTCGCTGGAGGATATTCTGTGAAAGCCGCTGCAAAATCTCGGCAAAAACTGTTTTTGTCTCTGAATGATGAATATTGGACCTGAAGGGATGGGCAAATTCAGCACGTTCAAAAGCAGCGCTTAAGCTTAAGCTCAGGCATATAAACATAAGTGTAAGTCTTTCGCTTTATTTGCAACTCACAACCGAGTGAAATGACCATTGTGCAGGGTCTATACATAGTGCGTTATCCAATTTGGAATGAGCAGGATGAAGCTGGCGTAGGTTGAGCATTTTTTAGAGAGGGTCGTAGTTTTGGGAGTTTGATGGAGCTGTGTGTTCCGATAGAGGGTGGGAGTGGGAGACTGTGTTTAGAAGACTTCGGGTGTGGGGATCATCGTCGAACTGGTCTCAGCAACGGGCGATTGACCCTAGTTATGCCCCACATTGTTATAGCCCATGTTAGTTACCAGAAAATAGGTTGGGTGCCCACAATAAATAGCGCCAACTAAGGATATTTCACCTAGCGTATTCTTGTCAGGCTTGATTCAGAAGCGATTCGCGCGATTCGCTAGCGTCCGCGGTCGCGTTGCGGTACCAGCCAATTAGAGCGATTCGCTGGCCGCGACGCGACCGCGGACGCTAGCGAATCGCTCGATTCGCAAAGTCTGACATCGGCCCAAGACCTATATTCGTTTCACAAGTGGAAAAAACATATACTCTCCCTGCAACCAACGCACGTCTGCTTTCCTGAAGGTAGGGACAACTTCGGTGTTTTCAAATGAGCGCACTGAATACTTACTTTCATCCAGTGTAAGAAGTGAACCTTCCTGGAAGTAGATTAGGTATTCCTTTTTGAGTAGGCTCTTGTCGCATTGTTAGTTGTGCTCTCAGACGACGGCTGGTCTAGATTTTAGAGCAGTCCTCTCCGGTATTCTCCACTAAGTCTATCCTCCGCCTCTTCTGCTCGTTCTCTGATGGTTCCTTCTCGTAACTCATTTCCTTGAAAGTTGTGGACTTTTTAGCAATCTAATAATTCCTTCTTCGTGAGAATTTCTCCAAGATTGTCAAAAACGGTCAACCACCTTTCTCACAGTCCACTGCTATCCCTGGGTAACTGTCGCTACCACTCTCCCTCCCATTCCAGTCCCACGACTTCCTCTGGAAATCTCAAATACAGCCCTCCCTCACAACATCACAATCAAGCAAAAGCCAGAAATACTGTCTCTGCGATACGACCCCATTGTTGAGCTTGGTTGACCCTGCCCTAGAATATCATAAAATGGTACTTTTATGGCTTGGTTACCTCGCAACTCTCATGGTAACAAGTCACCCTACCCTTTCAAGAGCATGCTTTTTTGAATGCTGTTCGTGGCTGCTCGGCTTTTCCAATCACGGTTTCCACCAAACATTAATCATCCACATTTTACTTTTTCTGCACATTCTTCAGTCTGCAAAGGGTCGTCAGTCGATCGGTAATTCCACGTCTCACCGTCGTGATTCATCGTCTTTCATGTGTCCATCGAATTTTTCCACTCAGCCATGCTAACAACACTGTTTACATGTGGTAAATTTGCTATGCGGCCTGATTGCCACTTAGAATCCATTCAGCTGCTCCAGTCTTTGGCTTAACTTCTTGCTTGAAGCAAAGTTTCTTGTAAGCCTCTGCAGCGACTTCCAATGTTTTCCTGTTTGATGCAGCTGTATGCAGTGGATAAGCTACCCATAACCACGGCTTATCTCGACGGATTTTGTCGTGCCCACAGTTTCCCCTCAGTTCTCAAAGAATTCCCTCCCTAATGTTCTTTAGATGGTCCATGTCCGGTCTTCTTGAAACCTGGGCATTCCGATTGTGTCTTGCTTCTGTTTTGCCTTCCAGGTTTGTTATGGTGGAATCTTTATTGGTCGACGTTTCGAACAAATCGTCGTTTTCAAGACCTCTTACGAGTCCACCACTGCACTTCGTGAACAGCTGCGAAAAGTCTTAAGTTAGACCCTTTTTCAATGTCTTTAGTTACTTTCATTCAAGGAGACCACTTGCAAGCTTCATTCGAGAAGATTTTTGTAGAGCTAGCGGTGTTTGCAGTCTAGCCAATGCCTTTTCCCTTGTATACTTGCCAATACAGTCCACAAAAAGTTTGTTACCACCAAATGGTTTCCAAAATCTCCCACGAAGGATCTGCAGTAGATTTTCTCCTTCTGAACTTAGCTTGAGGAAGGGTCCATAAATGGAACCTTTTGGCAGGATGTTGCCAAGAGTCTGTGGAATGCGCTTCTCGCTTCTAGGTTTTAAACCTGTTCGTGTCAGGCACACCCCATGATTGAATAGGTGCGATCTTGCACCCAAAATGGAAGCAAGAGGTGCGGAGTGGACCGGTAACGAAAGAAAAAAAGAACATGCTGACCAAATCGCTTTCAATTAAAAGCCTATTCGTTTTTGTAGGGGCACTGGGGTGAGCGCGGAGGAGAGAGGAAGGCATGTTGGCAAAACGGCGATATAATTTAAGCGGGTTGAAGCGGCTTTTGGAAAGACTTGAAGCCCTTGCCGCGTTTTCGAACTGGGAGAACTATGCGAATTTAGTGCTCCCTGGAACTTGTAAGATACACCTCTCTTAATCCTATTATTTGAAGGTTTTCTCAAGTATGGAGATAATTTCAAGGACATCTATCAACATCAATATCAAAACTATCTAGGAAAGGGTTAGCTGGACAGTAGAGCAGTGGAGCAATTTAAAAGAGGTGGCACCTATCACGCTCACAGCCTGATGGGATCGATTAGAAGGAGGACTCCACCATAAAGTCAGAGGCAGAACAAGGGGAAACGTAATCGAAAGCGGGTGGCTACCCTCCTAAGGTTGCGAAATGATGAGCGTTGCAGCGAAGAATATGTCTTATGCGGCTTAGCAGGGTAGCGCGCGCCCTCTCGGCGCCTGTCCGTCTAAGCGACTGGCTGAAACCCTCGCCGTCTTGACGTCAAATCGCAGGACTCACAGCTTAGCAGCTGACGCAGGGCCGACCTGTTTCCGCTGTTGGACGTCAGCACACCTGCAAACTCGCTTCGGGAATGAATGGGTTAAAAGGGGTTCCATTTCTCGAGTTTTAGGGCGTTTTCTTATATTTTTCCTCATGCATCGCTGACCACCTCTACCTTGATTGGCTACCGTTTCATCATAGACCGCGCCTTTGAATAATTTATTGGAGCTGAATGTTACTCCTCCTTTTTTCTTAGATCCCCAACCACTTTATGTGTTTCGTTTGCAAAGACTCACAAATGAAGCACGAGGTCCATTCCATGAATAATATGCACGTTCGCTCGCTCGTAATTGCTCTTTCATAAAACATTCAGCGGATTCAGCTGAACCTCACCGCAACCACGGCTCCTCACGTCGCTCGATGTTTTTCAGAATCCGCTTCTTTGAAATATGATGCGTTTAATTGGAAATTTCAGCTGTCGCAAGAGTGCAGGATTGTTGGCAAAACTTTTCGCCCAGGCTAGAATTGAACCAGCACCTCTCGTATTCTGCGAAGTTAAGCTGCCGATCACATTGCATTGGAACATTATAGTCATGGATATCGGGCATTCAAAACAAGGGATTTTCACAGTTTTTTAAGGTTAGTTCTTGATGAAGTGCTCTAACTGCACTTAAGGCACGTCAAAGGGCGGGACCTGTAGGTGGGCGTGGTCTGTGAGGCAGGGGAGAATTTTGAGTCCTTACTTTATATGGAACAATTATAACATAATATACAAGCTTTAAACCTCTACTCCTCCTACCCTTACTGATGAGCACCTAGGGAGGACACATTAATTGCCTAGTTTCAGTCTAAGGACACGGAAATTGTGCGGAAAAGTGCGAAACGGAAATTAGACTATTCTTCCTTTGCCCCCACATAATAGCATCAATAAATTTTGCCTTCAACAATAAAGTTTCTATTTTATTGATTTCGTAAATAACGTAAATTTCACATGTTTTTTCCATCAGAAGCGTTCAGGGAAAGAAATTAAGAAAGGGTTGGCTTTTATGGAGAGGGGAACTATCAAGCCGCAATTATCCATACGAACTATCATTGGCTATTTCGAAGGAGTCTATTGACTTGTTTTGTTTGCTAACTGCTGTTTTTGACGGCAGTTCGCCTTGCGAATGTTTCACAAGAATGCTGGGTTGTGAACAAAACTTTCGCCCCAGGCGGGACTAGAACCCGCACCTCTCGCTTTCCGGGCAAGTGCGCTACCCGACGCAACGGGGCGCCATCCACCCTAACTCAACTTTTCATGATTTAGAGTCAATTAAGTTTTTTGAGTCAGAAATTTCTGCACTACCTTATAATTTTTTGTGAAAGACAAATATTTAAAGACAAATTACAAATTTTCAATATTTCCCGCCGATTAGGATTCATCACGGCTCAAACCTAGCCCATGACAGATTGCCGGTAATAATCTGATGGTTTTTTCAAACATTACAACAGCCGAATTGACGAATAGGCCCATCAATCACTAATGTTCATAAATGTCACATTGATCGCTTTAGTCGCTATTCATCCCCGATATCTAGCAATAATGTTTCCGAATTTTCCTAGTCACGAATCTTATCCGACTGATACCACCATGGAAAACATGGCACAGCGCCAACAGTCGAAGGTTAAAGTAAAAACCAGAGCAGGTCAATCCCATTTCGGATGCGTTACGCAAGTTCCTCCATTGGGTCGTTGGTGTTTGGTCCTACTAGACCTGAACTGCTTTTTGTGATGAAAAAATTTCTTCCTCGTGCTATTATATCTTCCTATTCGAATCAAATCAATCGATTGGAGACAGCAAAACAAAACAACAAAAACTTGGTAGATGAAGATTGCCTGAGCGTCCTCTAGTAGAAATATGTTGCACGTGTACAGACCTCCACATTGGGTGGTGGCCATTGCAGGGCAGGTCACCAATGTTGCTACAAGTAGCAACGTGGGTTCGTATTTTTTGGTGATTGTAGGCGGGGGCTCGTACTTGCTTCGATTAGGATTGCTAAGAAGTGACATGTGGATGAGAGTTTTACGGGGGAAAATACACGCGGGGGGAGGGCCCGCGTATATATCCCCCCGTAAAAACTTTTCGAAAAGTAGCAACGATAGGACTGACCCTGTTTCCAGGGCCAAAGTTCACCCTGTACATACTAAAACCTTTTATTAGCTTTTTTTTTGTAAATACCTTGGCGCGTACAAATGCCTGCTGGTGGTTCCAGCCAACGTCCAGGTCAGTGTTTCTGTTCTTTCAACCGAAAACTCGATCCGGACCTATGGAGTGCTCCTGTTAGGTCTGCGCGAGACATAGCACCGGGTTCCGTGCCCGGCCTGTGCGTGTGCTGAATAGTGTCACTCTCGCTATACCCCTCCTCATCGATTGATACTGAACTGATAAGGATAGGATAAGTGTTGGACTTTGTTCAAGTTATTCACGATTTACCACAAACGCGGCTTCTACGGAAAAGTACCGTGTTGGAAGGCTGTGAGGTTCGCGTATCAAAGAGCTGTGGAGAAGCTGTAGTCAGGCGTCGATTTCTCACTTTGATTACTGCTCATTTTCGTTGAATAGTATTTCAGTCGTTAAATGGACTGATGGCGAGGGCGTGCTCCCGCAAATTACATGGTCTTGGGGATCCTGGATCGATTTTTCTAACCGTGACAACCAACCTTCTTCCTCCCGGAAACGCGTTGATTAAATGCCGGTTTGGTGTCGGAATGGCGAAGAGTCACCGGATTCTAGAACTTATACATTTGAATGGCCCGGGAGCGGTCAGATGAAGGTCTGAGCTACCACTTCGTCCTCTTCTTCCTCATCAACAGGATGCCTGTGCTTTTAGTGTAAAACATAGACTCGGGTTTATGGTCTGCACGGCGCTTGGCGCTACGCAATTATTGCTACTTCTATTAGTCGCCTGCAAATGACAGGCACACATGCTTCCTACTTCCTCACCCGACTGACTTCCTGGTAACACCCTTGAGAATTTGGCGAAAAAAAAACAAAAATAAATTGTTCTACGTTGATTAATCACTTCCTTGGATGCGCCATGCTTCCGATTCCGTAGCTCTAGACTTTATTCGATAACTAGTCCGTTTATATAATACAAATAATCTCAAAGAAATTGCGTAAGAAGCCCGCTTTTGAAGGCGCTCTTCGAGGTGGCATTTTGGTGTAACCTTTTTTGGCTAGCCAGAAATTTAGCTGTGTTGCGACGCGCCGATTGCGCCATTGACGCAGGCTTGAGAGCACGACAAGGCGGCACTTAGAGACATATCAATGCCTTCCTACTACCTTCTGCGGCCGGTAAGTGTTAGGAAACGGCCTTAATGGCCACTTCTCTGTGCCCTATTGTACTATGTGTCTCGCGTTTCCTTTCGTCTCTGCTCACTCTTAATCTCCACAGTGCCACACCCGCTTAGAAAAGTTAATCCCTTTGATAGTGTGTCCACTGTTTTCGATTTGTTTTCCTTGCTTTCTTTTGCACTTCCAGCCCATTTCGCACCATCACTCTCATTTTGAGCGCATCTACATTGCAGCTCTATCCCGTGGCTTGCTTTTGAAAATGCCATTTACATATTGAGTAGGTGTGGACGCATATGTAAACTAGTACTAATTATTCGTCTGCGAATTACGTAAGCATTCTCACTAGTCTATAGGTTTATGGCTTATTTCTTGTCCCTTGCATATTTTGTTGTCCTTAGGCGTAATCCTAATTTGACCTCCCTTTCAAAAAGCGAGAAGAAAAGTGTCGGGTGCAGAACAAATATCACAACTGACGACGGCCTCCAGGTAAATCTGGTTAGAAGTTGTTCATAGTGATAGCTGATTTCTGGTAAATGATAGTTGTAATTAGTGACAATCGATAGAATACAACTGCAACAGGCTAATCATTTCATTGGCAGAAAACATTAACATTTTGTGAAGGCCGTCGTCACTTGTGGTGCATGGTCTGCACCCGACACTTTCTCGCTTTTTGAAGGGGAGAGTATTAAATTCCTTATGTAAACTAGAAAGCGATAAGCATGCCTTTCTTTGGCATGATACGTATTACAGACCTTACTCATGAAATCACGCCTTTCTGCTCTTCTAGCAGAATTGAGATTCCCATTGCTTCTTCGATATGTTCATTCAATTCCTATTCCTTTGTTTCCCTAATAATGAGCACGGAGAAAGGATATTTCTGCCAGTTTGCTTTCGCCCAAGCGCACACGCAAAACGGTAGTCAAAACACTTCTTTTAATCCCACCCCCTTCCCCCTCCGCTCCTCACTCTCCCTCGGCCTTTTTTCGTCCTTTCGTAATAACTTCGTATAGCATACGAATTCTAACGATTTTGATTTTTTATTGGTTTATTTGTAATTGTAGGAGTTTCGCTGCATGTTTGTTCTGCAAGTACAGACAAGGAAGGGGCTAGATGACGTAGGGAGCCAAAGCCTTTCTGTGTCTGAATCTGACTACTGAACCATGATTATGGTTAACGGATCACTAGACGTTGGTTCACGCCGTTCTGCCCCTTTGAACAACTTTAAAGCCACACAAGTCAGGATAAGTTGCTCATAGAAAGCTTTACCATCACTAACATGGCCTGGAATACACTCAGAAGGGTTAAGCCACGCTCCTGAATCAAAAGCAAGCCTCCTTCACTGCTAGTGGGAGCGGGGGTTTCGTTCTCGGCCTTGTCGACGGTTTCTTTTCGTTTTTCTCCACTGTCGTTCCACTTCGCATCTCCATACTCAGTTTCAGTCGCCATAATACTCCATATTGAGCCCGACTTTGCCTTTAAGGACGAATTCACGATGAAAAAGCAACCCATTTCAAATTAACCTAGGGATGGTGAGTGGTACACGAAAGAAGGAAGAACCATGAGAAACGGCCCAGAACCCGAGAAATGGGACCCCTTCCTTGCCCGTTGATTCGAGCATTGATGCGACTCTCATCGCTGTGCCCTCTTCAACACTACGCTCTCTCAGCTATCTAATCACTCGCCACGAACTACGGCGAGTGATCAGATGATCGGTGGGCGGAGATCGCCGGACCCGCCAGCTTTGAGGCATGATAGGTCGCCGAGGTCAAATTTTTCCATGCGAATTGCGCGTCAGTTCGCACCCTCAGGAGGTCCGTGGGTCCCTCAACTAGGTCAGTTTCCCTTTCTTCGACCTTCATTCTAATCGTGAATTCCTCCTTTAAGGGTATCCTGTCACATCAAATAATCCTGCGAGCCAACCCTTTGATACGCATTGTCAGTAAAATACGTCATAGAATGCTCTTTGAGATGGGTTGTGTGTGGCTTGCTCGAACGTTCCCTCCAGTGCAGCCAAAATTGTTAGGTTCAAAGACAAGCAGAACAAGCAGAAATGCGACCATCAAATGTTTCGCCCACTGCCCTCTGAAATGGCGTGGTTCAAAGTCCAACAGGATTTTCAGCAACGTCATTTCCAAGCGCTACTTTGCAGGAACGGGATCCAAAGCAAAGTTCAAAGCTGCAGAAGCTTCTTTACCCCGACCAATTCCCTTTACCGTGGACGCATCAATATAGAATTGCTGAGAATTATGGCATGTTTTTTCTCACGGCATTTAGTATCGTTTGAGCGATTCTACTATGCAATTGTTTGGCTGGTTTTGCCCCAGTGAGTTCAACAAGAATGCTGGTTTGTGAACCAAATTTTCGCCTCGGACGGAACTCACACTCGCACCTCTTCGGGGAAAGCAAACCAGCCCTTTTGGCGTTTCGGCTGGGACCGTATGCTGAATGTTGGGGAGGGGATGGGGTCCCCAACGGTCGACGGTTTACTTCAACTCGGTTGGTACGATAGGAGAGTACTGACGCAAGTGGTGCAGCTGGTCCAGCAGCTCCGCCAGAAGGGCTGCTTTGCTTACCTCAGGACAGCTCCTCACGACCGCTCTCTCGCAGGCCCGTCCTCTCTTCAAGGCCTAGTCCTGAGGTAAGCGCCAAAATATAGGCGATTTTTAGAACAAAGTTTAAAGAAATAATCCGTGGACCGTCGGGAACCCATCCCTCCCCCAACATTCAGCATACGGCGGCCAGCAGAAACTCCAGAGGGGCTGGTTTGCTTACTTCCCTCTCGGGGCACCATTTCATTCCAACTCAGTTTCTCATGGTATATCTACCATAGCTTGTCAGCCCTCGCACGTATAACGTTGAGCCGGTTAGCGATATCGGCAGTGAACCGCGAAGCTCAAAGCTTCAGCAACTGATTTTGTCATATTTTTTGATTGTTGATTTTGCTTGCTTCATGAGTAATTTGTATTTTAAATTGTAGTCAGTATAGGATTATGTATCGCCGCTGAAGTTTGGCACTTCGGCTTGCCAGGCTGAATCCGCATGTTGCAAATAAGCTTGAGGCTTTGATCATGGCCTTGCTTCTTACTGAGAAACCTGGAAGGCACAATGACCTGAAATGGCGTCATCCATAAGCGCTTAAGATCAGAGAACCGAATTCGTGATAAAAAAAAAATAGAATGACGGCATTCTTTTCAATTAAATTGCGAAACGCCTGTTAATCCTCGCGCAAGCAACCAGTACATCGAAAAAGTGACTTGAAAATTTTGCAGCTGCCGCGTACCAATGACGTCATGGAAAAAAGTTCAACGAGGTATAGAGAAATGCTAAAGATTTTGTATGTGCGCTCACGTGTAAGGACGTCTTATGGTCAATTAGAAGGTCGCCTCAGTGGGAAGTGGCGCAGACATTGTCAGATTTGCAAGTAGTTGTTCACCTAGTACACATCCGAAGTTCATGGACGGTACAAGTATGAGGATCGAAATGAGATGGTCAATATTGAATCAATTGGGAGCTCCTGCTCTTCAAAACAGGCATTCAAATACCGCTGGTAGGAGACACTAGGAATTACCCAATAGAGAAGAGGAACGTCAAGGAGAACAAAAATTGCTGAGCATGCTCTACCTGAGTCCCTTCCCCTCCCTGACGCTCAGTCCCAGGTACTGTGAGTGACTTTCTCACTGTAATGTCCCCCCCCGCGAGACGAGCGCCGTCAATTGCTTCAGTGAGTGAGCAAAAGATAAAAGATAACAATTTTAGAAACCCGCTCCAAGTAACAGGATCCTTTTTCGGAAGAGTAGACGACCCAGGGAGGAAAGCGACGAGCAATACTAACGGCGAGCCGACAGAACGACAGACGGAGACACGACTGAAGGCAAGAACGAGGGCAGCAGGACCAACGGTAGGCCTCAGGAGGTTTGGTTACCTTTTTGTATCTACAGATGTTAGATGCCCGCCAGATGTGTGGCCCCAGGGCCGTCTCCACGCGCTTTGTGCCCCATCTTGGTAGATGCGGTCCCAGCAAGCTTACTCGCGTCAGAAATCCGTCCATTGATCTAATCGCGCAGTTGCGCAGATGCTGATCCTCATCCTCTGGCGGGCCATCGAACTAGGGGGTCTCCCTATAGGCTGTATCCTTAACTCCTGGTGATCGGTCAATAATTCATATAAAAATAAAAAGGATAAAGCATTTGCCGTTGATCAATCCCTTTTTGGGATGCGGCACGCATTCTACTTCCATTTGTACATTCGTAGTGGCGTTTGAATGCGATGTGGCCTATACAATGACTTGCGGGGGCCAGCCGATGTACAAGTCAGTGTTTTTATCCTCCCAGACAAGTCTGGTACCAATTAACCGACCCCGGAGGGATGGAAGGCTTGGTTGGCCCGGACGAAGCACGACCCAGGATTC
>MU873649.1:0-11818 GCA_036418205.1 Ostertagia ostertagi | reverse complement strand
GGTTACACAAAAGCTGGAAGAAAGGAGTTGCGCCTTTTCGAAGTCGGATCAGAGAAAACCGTGCATTGAGCATTGCTCAAGGGGACCGTACTTAAGTTTTTATGTTGGGGGTGATATTTGCGGTTGGTGAAGGCCTAGAAGGTCGAAAAGGGTGGAGTCGTGGTGGTGGTAGAAGGCTCGTTTTTGACGAGATCACACAGATGTTCGGGAAAGATTGAAAAGTCAGTGAGGTGATTAAAATTAGAGTATCTGTCGTTGCCGCTCTGCTTCTTTAGTCATATTAGTCATGTTAAGCTAACCCCTGGGAAGCACCCCCCCCAACCCGACAGCTGTTTTTGAGAGGGAATAAGCGGTTGGTGGACTGGACTGTGTCGTCTGGTGTCAGAATCAAACAGAATCAAATACCATAGAAAGAACCATGATAGTGAGGGTGTTAGTCGGAAATAGGAGAGGGTCGTACCGGGGAACTCAAAGGCTGATGGTGGTGATGGTATCTTATTCAACTCCCTATAAGAGAGATGGGGTCGTAAAATTTTTGGAAGTGCAACAACGGACGGTTGACTTCTAGGTCAGATGGTCCTTTCGTATGGTGACAAACCCACTCCAGCACTCTTCGCCTTCTCTCTTCACTATGGAGATATATATTACTCGGATTGGATAAGTACTCGAGATTGCTTTACTTTGAAGTGTTAGGTGATAAAAGATATCAGAGGAAACGATATAAGTGGGACTATAAACACTCAGGCATCTCAGGCATTCAACACTGAGGGGACCCATCGAATGTTCGAGATGTGCTTAGTGGGACATTCTTTGCTTTCAAAAAAGAGAGCGCGTTGGTCACTAGTCACCGGAATGAACGCCTCGGAATCGAGAGGAAAGGAGCGATTAGACGCTAGGCCTTAATAACACACGCCCTCACTTACTCAGAAGCTCTGCAGGCAGCAAGCGCTTGGAGAGCTTGAAGTGAAACTGCAGAGAAAACGAAGAGCAGTTAAAAGTCTGGAGGAAGAAGGGAAAGTTTTGAGACCTCTCTCGATTACGTTTACAGGTGCATTAACCCTTTGACGACAATGGCACCCACCGGTGGGTGCCACTATGACCGTCGCGTGGGACAATGGCACCCAATGGTGGGTGCCACCCTTAAAATTTTCTACATTTTCAATATGTCAGTAATTATAAGCAAGCTTATTTGTGCTCATGTTTAGCATATTTTACCGAAATGTTTAATACTTGGACTGTACCTACCAGAAATTAGGGTAATTCTAATCCGGAAATAATTCCTGAGAAAACACTTCCCGATGGCTCGGAACACTGATGAGGAAAAGTGTTTTAGTGATGACTAATGTGGTTCTTTCTAAGACGTTCTTTGCGCGGGTGTGACGTTCTCTGCGGGTGTGACGATAATCTGCGCTATTTTGATCACTATGGACTGTAATCAGAGTAATGAGCTTCCGAGCTGAGACTGAGAGAGAGAATGAGCTGAGACTTCCGAAAATGCTTCCTTCTCGAGATCGCAGATTAATGTTATATTGTCATGTTGATATTTTCGGAAACAATGCTCTCCATTATGACACAAAATGACACACGTGATTGTTTTCAAGACGTTCTCTGAGGTGGCTGACAAAATGCGCTATTTCAATGCCAACGTTCATGCGACTTTAATTAGAATAATGGGCAAGCATGATTCCCGAAATTGTTTGATCCCGATGGTTGCTGAGTTTTATGGCTCACATCAGATTCAGGAAGGAAATTGGCCTCTAATCGAGACGAAGCTTGGAAAAAACCACGTTTAACGCACAGTTCACATTTGGGGACAGGTCCGCCACTGTCACTATCAGGATTATCAGGGTTTTGGTTGTTTTCAGGAAACCAAATACGTGCTCGTAGGTGCAGAACACAGCACCATAACGACGACGCCCACCAAATGCTAATGCTTCGCTGCATGAAATGATTAGTTTGTTGCCAAATTGGACATACTTTCAGTACCAGCTTCAAAATAGACTGTTCCAATAACAACATCCACTCTTACGTCGGTCCTCAAATTGAACTCACTAAGGGCTCTGGCACGTTACATCTAGCGGCAGTCTATAACGTTCAGGAAAGCTCTTATGGGCAACAGATTCAACTCTTCAATAAGTTTGGAACCACCACAGATGGAAAATTCGGAGACTCGAAAGTTATTATTACCACCACGACTGGTACAATACAGATGCAGGAATCTAGGTCTCCCCTTGTCGATTTTCGATTACCCCAAAAAATATTGATGGAATACCTAGCCAGACACTCTGAAAACTCCACATCTGTAGTGGATAGAAAGCCACTGAAGTAGTCTAATTGGGACTTTTCACAGGACCAGAGCACCCAAGAAAAAGCAAAAATTCTCTGAAAAGCGATTTTTATTTTTCGAGTTCGCTGCTTTCGAAGAATTGCTACCATGGAACCTTTATTGGATAGCTAATGAATTTCCCGTATTTCATACTGAAGCATAGGGCAATGATAGCCCACAAAAAATTTGATCCACTTGATGAAGGCAGAGCAGAAGGCCTGGAAACATTTTGACACGCCTCAGTTGCGTGCCACCGCACGCGCCATCCCCTTCATCTGAAGGCTCGTGTAACGGGGCAGGTGGCAGATCTCAATTCTATTCTGGAATTACTTTGAGGTAAGAGTTACAAATACTTCCCAGAAGTTGGTTTGTTCCATCAAGCTACTATGCGTTTTTAACGACACAATGTCTTGGTCCTCATAATTTTGGACCACCCTGTAATTACAACTATCATTTATCAACTATCAGTTATCACTATGAATCACTGGTTACCAAATTTACTTGGAGGCCGTCGTCACTTGTGGTGTGTGGTCTGCACTCGACGCGCTTCTGGTTTTCTGAAACAGAGGGTAAAATAAGTAATACCGTTTTTTTTGAATGGAGCTTTTCTCTGCAAGTCCATTTTTTTACATCAAAATTCACCATTTGAAAAGATTCATCTGCTCACGAAACCACAGTTCCCTTCTACAAAACCTTATAATTTCACAGGAATAAGAAGCAAAAACAACCTGGCCTGACCGTCAAAAATTCGGTGTTTTATTCAAAAAATTCAATAAATCTCTGGCAGTGGACCTTTTTGAAATCACAAGTTATCAGCGGGAAGTTTGATAAAGAGCTCGCAGAAGGTCTGTGGAAACTTTCTTCCTCACTCTTCAGGTCCTTACTCCCTAATACAGTTGGGGAAGTCGCTTTGAGGCTCCATGCGTATGTGTAGCGAGGCAAGGGCACATATCTGACTTTATCCTATGGCAAAGGAACTTTCATGAAAGTTAACTGCTGAAGAATAGTCCTGGTATGCTTTGAAAATCCTGAGGCTATAGTTCTTTTCCTGTTGTGAGGAATTCGAGGTCAACAAAGGTCTCACTTTAGGGGGGTTCACTAGCGCAAACGAAACTCCAAGCGGGCAGGAGGAATTCCCAAAAACAGCACCTTATTGAGGGAGGCTTTCCGAGCGAAGACGCTCTAACTGCCCCGAATTCTGAGCCATGGATACTGGACCCCAGCAGTTCATTTAAACTTATCGTAAGTGCAATTTTCGTTTCAATAACAGCAACATCTGACATGTCTTTGTGGGATCAAGGACATAGTATGATGCTCCATGGCAGTAGCGATAGAAAGTCTTGACAACATATAACTCAAGTAGCTAACACGCGCAGGAAATGGTTAGCTAAGGGTTCGGGTTCGAATGAAAACTCCACGGGTACCCGACAGGAGGCCCGTCGCTAGGCAATAAAGCATAGTCAGTGGACGAGTCGCAGTGCGTTTTTAGTAATTTTCACCATCACGCGCTGCGAATCGTCCCTTGGCTCCGCCTTCTTGCCGCTCCATGGGCCACCTGTCGGGAACCCAAATTCCATAATTAGTTGGGTGGAATTTAAATTGAGAAGGAGCACGGGCGGTACGGGTTATAATGAGGACGTCATGGCTAGAAGTATAGAAACGACGTAAAGTGAGCGGCCGGCCAACTCCTATGCACTCTATCCTGCTGCCTAGTTGTTCGAGCACGCTGCCCACCTCCCAGTTCGTTACCGCCACCGTGCTCTCTAATACGCCGCATTGTGCGATCTCTCTAACAAACGAGGGAAAGCTCTCCCCGTGCGCGATGGCCCAAATCAAAGAGAATAATGTATACGTCTAGTATCCCGTGCGAACACGTGATTCATCCAATTACCTTCCAATCTGCTAAACGATTTCCTGAACAGAGCTATGAAGCAAAACAGCGCAACGGTAGTGGTCGGGGCTCACAATCAAAGCGTCGTAGGATCAGCCCCTCATCATATTGACTGTTTCCCATTCCTTAGGAATACAGCTAAAACTCGGCTTAAACTTTATTTAACATGAAATTTTTCGGAGAATGCAAACAAGTAATTTTACGTATAAGGACATTATGATGTGAGTCCTGGCGCCACTACCGTTGAGCTGTTTGCTTCAATAGAATCTTGTTCAGAAAATAGTTGAGGCAGATTGAAAAGGCTAGTATTTGCATTTTCAGCGTTCGAAGCGCACACGCTACAAGTCATACCATCTTTTCTTCTTGAACGGTCTCATTCGACTTGGGAGCCTTTCCTTGTAAGCACACATTCTCTCTTGCTTCGCTGTCTGTTACTTTGAGTCCTCCAAACTTCAAACAAAGAGGCCCGTTTCTCGATGTTTTCAACAGTTTATTACCTGCTTCTCTTTACCATTGGACCGATTCGTACCTCTGCTTTCCTTTTCGAGCCGAACAACCATAAAATTTTGACCGTGGGATGTGCCTTTAATCACTGACCTACGATGGCCAACCACTGTTTTTACTTGCATTTCTATCTCCCTTCTTAACAAATTAGAAGCATCGAGTTACAAGAGTTAAGGTAAAGGACCGTTTGAACGTTTGATTTATGAAGAAACCCATATTCCTCTCTCAAGAAAAATCTAGAAAGGTGAATTAGACAGCTGAAGTAAAGTTAAGTCAGCCCATCTGTAGGAAGGTGTACATGGAAAACGACAACCAATCAGCGCCCACCCGCGAAAATGAGAAACAACCAAAGGAAAAAAGCAGGGTGATTTCTTGGAGACGACAAGAGCCAAAACGAAATGGGTAAGAGTGACAAATTAATAATGATGTCCACATAAATTGTGCTTTGACAGCACAAAGCTTCAACTTACAAGGCAAGATAGGTAGCCAGAAAGGCTCACATTTGGCAGGATCAGAGATATAAATAGCATTTATTACCGAGAACGTCTACATGTCGGCTTCTTTATTATAGCAAGCATCGAAAATAGCGTTAGGAAATTTGAGAGTTTAGATTTGTTTCAGGTTTGAGATTTTTGGAAGTCAGAGATTTTTGTAGACTTCATGAGGAATATTCTTCTTAAGGCTTCAAGTCACACCCCATGAATGGGTCAGTGAAGGAAGCCTCAACTCGAGAAACGTAGGAGTGGTCTGCAAACATATAGAATACGCTGACTTCTCAGACCGAAATTGCCAGGCAGAGGCGCTAAGGCCTAAGCGTGCACACTGAGCTCTACTTAAGCTATTGGAATCAGGTCAACCCTCCGTTGTTACGAAGTAACATACGGGGTGGGCGGGTCGTACTCGCTTGCAGCTTGGAGAGGGGGGGGGGGGGGGGGGGGGGTTTTTTTCCCCCGGTTTTGTTTTAAAAAACTTTCTCTCGGTGGCCGGCAGTGGGATTCTTTGCTGATACCCTACTGATCATGGATAATGGTACGAAGGGAAAGAGCAAACGCAGCACAGAAAGTGTATATTATGTAGTGTATATAAGTGCAATTATGCAAAGCCTTCTCCCCGCATAGACGCAGTGATGAAGAAGGAAGACATGCAGCATCGTCTGAAAAAAGGGCTCGCACCATGACATGGATAAAGCCACGAAACCACATATGAACTATTGCCTGTGGAAACATGGATAATAGCCAGCACGTTACGTTTGCGCAAGATGACTGAAACTAGAGCCTCTACTATCTGTAAACCACGCTTCCCTCTAAATGAGCTTTCAAATGAATCAGCGAATTAGAAGGGCGCCCGAGGCGTGGCGCGCACCAAGGCAAGGGATGTAGTGCAAGCGCATGCTCGGAGCTTTCTAGCACATCCTAAATTAAACATGAAATTGGTCTTCCAAGAAGTTACGGGCAGTGAAACCTAAGAAAACCCGCGTTTTCGAGAAAATGGCTTGAAGAATACCCCTCAAAAAAAAAAAGTACAACGGGACTAATTTTTGAACTGCTGATCTTTTCAGGAACGCTTGGGTGCTCGTTAGAAAGCCTGTGTTTATTACCGTGTTCAGCTTCCCAAATGAATGACTTTGAAGGAAGTTATGATCGTTTGAAGGTAAAAAAGTCGCGGTTCCAAAAAAATAGTAACGCAAACCCCCAAAAAAGTAACAACGGGACTAATTTTTGAACTACTGATCTTTCAGGAACGCTTGGGTGCTCGTTAGAAAGCTTGAATCCTGTAGTTTATTATACCGTGTTCAGCTTCCCAAATGAATGACTTTGAAGGAAGTTATGATCATTTGAAGGTTCTGTCCAAAAAGTCTTTTGCAATAAAATTTTGAAGTCTCACATTGTTTAATACACATTTAGAAGTTATGATCGTTTGAAGGTCAAAAAGTCGCCTTTGCACAGAAAAAAGTAACAACGTACAAAATTTTTACTAAATTAACTTTCCGAAGAATTTTTACCCTGGTTGGAGAGAAATAATTTGAATTTTCCAAATCAAATCACTTCGGCGCAGAAGCTCGAATATGAAGGAAGTTATAGCCCTAGAAAGAGGAGTGTAAAATTGTGTTTCAATTTTATTTTTTGCCTAATAACTTATTCATTCCGAAGTGTTTGAGAACAAATGAGCACTCGTTAGGAAGAAGGAGCCACGTCGATCCAAAATCCACCTGAATCTTCCGAACTACCTGAAATGTAAAAAAAAAAACTCCTCGAATTTTCACATTCCCCGTTCGACGCCTCTTCACCGTGAGCAAATGCGCTCCACCGTCAGGAGGCCAAAGGGACTTACGTAGCCATAAATATTGATGGTAAACACTATCTCTACACGAGTGTTACATAAAAAAGGGGGGGGGTCGTAAAATTTACCAAGAAGTAACAACTAATACACGGCCTGATTGGAATCGCCGGCCCAGAATAGTGTCAAGGCTTGTGTAACGCCCTTGGAGGCCGTGCTTTCTTCGACCTACGATTCGTTTCCCCTCATCGCGGTGCCCAGAAATCTACTATGGCTGCTCTCGCTTCTTAGAGTTCTATAGCAGCAGCTCACATTTTCACTGGCTCTTTGGTTGGTGCAGGTCCGATCCCATACTCCATCTTCTTTTCAGCGGAATATTCTGATCTCCTACTTATCCTAATGAAAGATCCAATTCGTCCTGATCCCCTGTCAAACATATATTTTCATTGTCTTCACGGCTCTCTAATCCTCAAAATAACTATGCCGAATATCCCACCGCCTCTATTGTCAATGCTTCTATAACAAGGAAGCCGAATGTAGATGTTCTCGGTAATAAAAAAGCTATTTAGATCTCTAATTCTTGCCAAATGATGTGAGCCTTTCTGGTTATCTGTCTCGCCTTGATGTTAAAACTTTGCGCCGTTCGATTGGTAGTAGTGCCTTAGAGAATAGAAACACTGAATTCTACATAGGCTGGGTCCGCAAGTTATGATCATACCGCCATACTCTAACACACCACCTACAAATTTTGAAATGAAGCAGCAAGAAGACGCGGCGCATCCCCGTAAAGGTTGGTCAACATCGACGCCATATCCTTTAGGGCCCTAATGTATGCTTCCCGAAGAGGAGAGGAATCCCATCTCGGTAAGGTATGCTTCCCTGAAACTATATCTCGGGGAAGGCCACGCCTACCGGTTGGGATAAATCCCCAGCTCATGCCCGTTGGAGAAAGACCAGAAAAGGGGTTCTCTCCTGCCTGGAGAAGCGAGTACCTTAGCCGCGCAATGTTCTTCTGAATATAATCGGCTCACACTCCACCTCTCCTACCAACAACAGCAGGGGCAAGCCGACTGGAGTCCACATCTCTACAAATCAGACAATCACTGAGACATATTTGAAAAAGCGGATAGTTAGATTTTCTATGAAGGTGAAATCGCATTGATTCCACTGCTGCAACAATTTTCATGAACACTTTTTTGAGGAGGAAGATCGCTATTGTGATTATTTTCTGAAAATTGAGCACCGATCAGAAGGTACTCGGTGGTGAAAAGCTTCCAAATCCGCTTTCAAATTCGTCCACTTTGAAGAAAGTTATGTCCACTTGCACAAATGTCCGAATTTCAACGTATACTCTTAGTAGGAAAGATAACCCAAAGGTCAGCACAGCACTGTAACGGCGCCGTCCCCCCCCTTCTTATCTCCGCGACGGGCAATGCGATTTAAGTCGATCTGTGTCGCTTCCATCGCTTGTCGTCGCCGAGGGTGATGAGCGGTCTGAATCCCGGAAATCAATCCTTAAAACTTGTCAACAACTGTGAGTTCAAGAGCTGTTGAAACAACGATTCTGTCAACCTTGCTGAGAGTAATTTATCATTTATTAGATCGGTCCATAATTTCCGGACCATTTTTTATTTAATGCCACAAAATTCCTCAATAAATACCCGTTCTCTACGTATCCATCTATTCACCGCCCCCCATCGAGCCTGATGCAAAACCCTGCACCTTGGTCACTGAGCTAACGACCACGACGCTGAGAGAAGTCCTCGGACGGAACGTTTCACGATCAAGCTGACATCTGGCAGACTACTTGCATCTGCGTCAAGCCCTTCAATTAGCTCGATATCAGAGTACTGCTCCTGTTCTGAATCGCTTGGGCGCACCTTGAAAAATGAAATTATTAAAGATAAAATATTTCTTCTCTTTTACTGAAATCTAACCTCTGATACATAAGACGACGTATTCCCCGCATGATCTTCCGATGATGTATCCGACGCACCTTAACATAACACTAAACAGCGACAATGTGTGGAGCACCAACTATGGAAACTTTCCAATCACGGAACTGGGCAGTTCCGTTACAGGAAATTTGATTACAAACAATAATAAATAAGCCAAATGGAAGCAACGTTTTAGGTCTCAACTTTTTATCTAACTGGCTTTAAGAAAGCCTATTGAGAAGCCATTAAAGCTTCACCATCCTCCGCACGCAAGAACACGGTCACTTGATTCAAAGTTAGCCATCGTCATTTGCCGTCCGAACGAACAGATCGCCCCATTGCTTCCGGCACAATGCGCCGTGTCTGGACGACCCTGGCCTAGGATTGATTTCTTCAAAACTCCTTCTTATGGCAGCCTTTCATTCGTGACTAACCGAATGGGATCAACCACACGCCGGGCTGCATAGAGTATCAACCAGAACGTAGTTGCAAATAATAGTGGTGTACGCTGCAGATTGGTCCCCTAACAACAGCAAGGATGTGTTCCCTTCCCTACGTAAGCTTTCGTCTTCCGCTGTGGTCCTCCCCCCCACCCTGACACCAACAGCTCATGGAGGTGACGCGTTTAACAAAAAGGATTTCATATCTACAGGGTGCGCCAAAATTACGGAGACAACGCATGAGCAAACAATTTGAACTGATATTCACAGATGCTGTTTTCTTCTGTCCTAGTTTTGGTACTGTGGTGTAGAATTGTTTATGCTTACCTTGTTCAACCACCAAAATCTATGGTAGCTGCAGCGGTTGACTGATACTGACACCGTCCCTAAATCATTGGACTCGACGTTGAGGGTTTTTGGCACGCGACAATTATCATCGTTTTGGTGTATACCCGAGCACTATCAATAGATGCTCCAAATGGTACAGGGGACAAGGAGCTGAATGCAGTCATTCTGGATGAGAAGGGCGTGTTTCTGTGGCGACCACGAACAATCTAAGGATTGTGTGCGATAGAATTTGCAGGTAGTTGACGCGCTGGTTTCACTGGATGTCACGAGAGATAGGAATCAGGGGGGCTCTTTTGGACTTATCAGAGCCCATTGCTATCCTGAGTTTATTTTCACTTTGAAAATCGTTGCTGGGCCTTCCATCAAGTAGGAGCTCCCGTTTACGAGGCAAGGGTGGTTCAGTACTAGTGCAGCATTGATGCAGAACCGATTTTTTCGACTTTGTCGGCTTAAACGGTGGTAGAACAGCATTTCAGATCTGAGCTCGATAGGGTACGCTGTCGGATCCGTTCTAGAAGCTGAGGCTTGCATAAAACACATTATGTCTAGGGATTCGTTGAAGAAACCGCTCTAAAATGAGCTTGACGAGTCCTACTCGCCACATTGCGTGCCACAGTCGATGGTTCCTCGATGTTTCTGAGGACCCGTATAAACACAAACCAAGGAATTTCAAAAATTGCATGGATGTCGACGATTCAGAATGGGACTGTGCACGTCACTGCATTTTTGTTTTCAAAGAATTGCACCTTGCTCATCCTAGGCAACTCGAAGTCGCTGTCTCCGTAATTTTGGCGCACCCTGTAAAGGCACTCGCTAATCATAACATAATCGGTAGATTTTACACCTCCCTCCTTCACTGCCCTTCAGTTGCCACTCGCAGCACTATGTGGAAGGATGGATCGAAAGCGCTGAATAGATGTTTATACAGCCTTTGAAGGTGTTATCACAAACATGCCATTGCAAAACATTAATAGTGGAATTCATTCTGGGCGAGCTAAACCCAGAACTTTGCAGCGACTTCTTATCCACTAGCTGCCTCATTACTCCACTTCATCTTGTCGGACGATGCTACTATACCCTCCCCTTCAAAAAGCGAGAAAGTGTCGGGTGCAGACCATGCACCACAAGTGACGACGGCCTTCACAAAATGTTAATGTTTTCTGCCAATGAAATGATTAGCCTGTTGCAGTTGTATTCTATCGATTGTCACTAATTACAACTATCATTTACCAGAAATCAGCTATCACTATGAACAACTTCTAACCAGATTTACTTGGAGGCCGTCGTCAGTTGTGGTGTTTGGTCTGCACCCGACACTTTCTCGCTTTTGAAGGGGAGGTTTATCATTACATCTACACAAACCGACACACCAAGTTAGCGAATATATTTACCAGATTAGTCCCCCGTCAACCGCCGGGACCTTCCTTTCCTGCGCAAGCTTTCTATCCTCCGCTATGGTCCCTTCCTCCTGTGACACCAACACCTCTGGAAGTGACGCGTATGCAACACAATGGTGTTTCATACAGTAGAAGGGACACAATCATGATATGACGGTAGATTTTTCGCTTCCCTTCCTCATCCTCCCTTCCTCTCTCCACTGCCCTCCAGCTGCCACTGCAGCACCATGTGGAATGAACGGAAGTGTGCTAAGCAGGTGTTTATATAGCCCTAAGAGTGTTATCACAACTATCCTGCTACAAAACATTGATATCTCAAATCCTGTAAGCTACCCGATTTGTTAGCGGTTTGTTTATCCCATGAGCTTCCTTCTCACTCACTTCATTTTGCGGACGGACACACATACACATACACACACACATACAGATACACAAACCGACACACAAAGTTAGCGCTTTATAAAATAGAAGGATAAGGAAAGGATTAAGCAAATGATAATAAAAGTAATAAAACGCCGTCAATGCTTCAAAGAAAAGATCTAACCATCAAGATTCCGCTCCTGCTCCTCAGCGCTGTGGGAACTTTGCTCATCTTCAGCAGAAACTTCTGACGAAGAACTGCTGGATACCGCATTGTTACCTGAACCGATTTTTATCTAGTTATGATTCTTTCTTCCTAAAAATATCATACTCCATAA
>MU873648.1:0-13890 GCA_036418205.1 Ostertagia ostertagi | reverse complement strand
AGAGTGCCCCACCGCTTGAAAGATCTTCTTTGTCAAGTTTGGGGTTTTACTAGCGAAATTTTGTGGCTGGACGAAACATTTTTACATCGTCTGTCACTACATGGCTCAACCCTCAAAGTTACCACGATTCTGAACGGCAGTCGAATGCACGGCGCAATCGAAAAAGCAAATAACACCGATTGACGCGAGCGCTTCATATCTCCGATCCTGCATGTAAAAGCGCAAGTGAATGTTTAAAAAAGATAAGAGCAGAATTTGAAAAAGTTAAGCCTCTTTTTCACTTGGTAGCTAGTGAGGTGAGAACGATAATCACTCTGAGTAAAACAAAAACTCGTTAATGGATCTCACCTGTGGCGAATTTTCCTTCACATTTGCGTAGTAGATCGGTAGCATTGGCACTGGACGATGATCATTTCTATCCAGTACTCGAACAAACACATGCAGCACCCCCGTCTTTGCCACACGGGCCTGTGGACTGTCACTGGCTTCGATGGTCAACCAATAGGCACTTTGCTCCTCACGATCCAAAACTCTTGACGTTCGTATAGTACCTAAAAGACCATCTTCAGATTACGGTAGATTACGGTCATCGACCTCAAGGTAAATGCTACAACTCTTAACCTTACGCCTTTGATCACATTGACAAAACGAGTTCTTACATTTACAATTGCCTCAACGACAATTCTGTCGCCTTTCGATCATGACCCCTGATTTATGGTCCCTTTGAGGCGGGTGTATATGGAAATGATGATGATTCCTCGTCATCTCCCGATCATTATTCGCCAGTCACAAGGCATGATTAATTAGCTCGTTGTAGCGCGGCTGGTCTACTGAGCAGCATCAGCAAATAGCAAGACGACACATTAACAGATCCGTTGATGCGGACAGAATCCGCGACACACTAATGGCTCAATCTTCCGAGAAGCGTCACAATTTCATCAACCCTACTTTCAAATCCCTTTCCGGACGGACAGCTCCTATGGAACTGATTATCTCACTCAGGGGGATAAACAACGACATCAGAGGAAGAACCGGAGTGCATGCGGAAATTGACCTTCTCACAAATAATCCCAAAAATAGAAGAGAACATGCAAAAACTGTGAGAAAAATGCGCTTGTAAGAGGTCCTGTGCTTCTCTTCCGAATCCCACACCTTCGTGGTAAAACCCCTATCTCAGGCGCAGCACCTGTGCGCAGACGTGCTGCTCAAGAGTTCTACCGTACAGTAGTTAAGCTCAGTGGGAGCTCTGTGAGTTCTCCGAGGCTCATGTCCGAGGCTCATGTAGCGCAATAATCTTCTTAATGACTGATATACTGTCCTCAAACACACGCGAGTGTCTTCTTAACCTGTGTCATCCAATAGGCAACAGCAGCTGTGAAGACGCATTTAGCCCCTGACTTATCACCAGGCCTTCTAACCGAGAATCCCAATAAAAATCGAACTCCAATGGAAACTGGATCTCAATAGATATCTTCTGGAAACAATTCACACTGATTTTATAGTCGCTTTCCACAAATTCAGACAGCGCAAAATTCGAAAAAGCGATTTCCATTCACCTCATCGCCATCTTTACAGTTGCTAGTATCCCTACTCGAATACCTACCTATGCACCAGGTTTACTTTTTCAAACGAACCCCTTCAAATGAACAACCCTTCTCGCTCCTCGGTCTCAAAATGTCCCACATTTAGTCAAGGCCCGTTAGCCCAGCGTTCTTAATCCAGCTCTCAATGTTGTTGTGTAAATGTCCTAATCCTTTCTAAGACGGTAATTATCTATTTGGCCAACACTCCATCTCGCCACCATCAAAGTTCAAACAAAGCCTGCATACCAAACAGTCGAACCTTTTTCCTCTAGAACTAACCTTCAATCTGACAAATTCTTCGTACTCAAAGCGATTTTCTGTCATCTGGCTGCCGAGCGAGCTCTCTCCACTAAGCACTTCGCACGCCTGCTCATCTTCACATTAAGCATACTTCTGAAACAACATCAAACAACAACCACTCAGCCAACACCCAATTAAGCCGTCGGGCATTCGATTACTTATGATCAACGACACACGTTTCCAAGCGAATGAAAAGTCGTTCCACCAGTCGACAATGGGGACGAACCCAAACAAAGTCGTATAACGGAGCCTTCCAAACCGTCAAAACCGAAACGATGTGGCTATTTGCTTCAAAAAGTCTTTGCAGATTACCAAATTCTCATGCCCATAAAAACTTATTTGATAAGCAGCCTTTCGAAATGAAACTTGCTAAACTTGATAGTCCAAAAATCTGATTCCCAATTATAAAGAACCATTAACACTTTTGAAAAATTTCCTAAAGCAAAAATGACAGCACATTCTTTACACTGCTCTTTCTCTGCAATTAGCCTGCCCCGACCCGTATGGGCCAATCCCCGAACTAGCAAACATATCTCTGACCGCTTTTTTGAAGAATCGGCACTGTTGACCCCACCATCGCTAGCCATCGCTCCACAGACAAAGGCCTCAATTATCGTTCACCGATCACACTTGACTGAACATAGAGGTCTGTGATTTGAATGCCGACGTAAAACTCAGTGACAAGCCGACAGCAGTGCACCTCGAGGATAAACTAGAAGCTCCTGCATTTCACTTTATCTGAAAGCTTGACGGATCTGGGAAGAAGAAAAACTCAAGCAAACTGCCCTCTTTTCGATAGTCCACGGGAAAAACGACGCTCTTGCTGGCTTTGGAAACAATGGCATGGGGACAATGATGGGAGAATTTTTCAATTTGATCTTACATGGACGGTGTGAAAAATTGACTGAATTCGTATGTGATATCATTTTTGCCTAGCCTTGATACAACAGCGATGTTCCTTTCCCACACCTATTAACCATTCACATTTCCTTGAAATAGATCCTTGGATAATATCTAGAAATTGCAAAGAGTAAGCCTCTAGAGAGCCTACGTAATGAAATCCGGTCAAAGCTTATCTCGGAACATCGCTTTCTAATGAGATTCCTACTGAATTCGTACACCAGTATTGACAAAAAACGCTGCAGCTGCTTGATCAGCTATTTTTCCACTCCCATCATCATAGAAAGAACCACACGTCTATGGACGGTGAGTAAACCAATGTGAGGGTTGCGATAGGGTACAACTACGGAGCCGCGGAGCTAAACAAGCGGAAGGAAGACATTTTGAAAGATCTTATTCGAAATTCAAGTTTTTCATGGGTTTACAGAAGGCAAAAAGCAGAGGAGTTTAATGTAGGGAATCATCGGCAGAATGTTTAAACTGCGAAGTACTTGACTCCCCAATATTCCTTATTTTGAAATGAAAACTATTTGGACCTGCAGCAGCTATCATAACTGGGGAAGTTTTCTGTTTCTCACGAATGAAAAAGGCTCAAAGACTCGGAAGAGGTTGGAAAGGAACCAATGAAGGATAGGGATAGGGTTTAATTTTCACATATCTACATGGATATCTGAGGTGAACAAGATGTCGACCAAGTTCATTGGTACCAAAATGTTCAACAACAATGAGAAACCAAAACAATAAATTCAAGAAATAAGATAGAAAAAAAAACGGAAAAAACTGATTTTCGAGCGTCCTGGTGTGCCGGAATACTTATGTGGAAAGCGGCAGCCTAAGAAAGATAGTAGAGTTCTTATGAAAGCAAAGCCTATGATAAGGTTGTAGCGCATGCTTCTACACACTGCTTCTTAAATAGCGCGACGGGATACCGCCATTAGTTGGTTTCATTCACTTAATTACTGTTTTTGAATTATTACATAAGTAGCTTTTTAATTTCTTTGTTTCTAAAGCTCATTCTTAAATAGAACACCAGCAATAGGTTTTCCGAGCGACATGATAGTTTATTCATCCCGCAAATATTGTCCCCTTTTTCCCCAACTATTCCCATTCATGCTATTCCCATTCTCCCACAATATTTGATCATTTCCGCTATTGGACACCGCGCTTTCCGCCGTTTGAGTGTTTTCGCGTCCTAACCCAATAATACTGGTCAGTAATTTATACCCAATTCACTCTCCCCCGCTAACAAACCCCTTCTTGGCCGCCTTCATGAACAAAAATTGAAAATCGGCTTATACACTATCATCCAAACCCTACCAGTTTCTTCAAACACCGAAATATAAACGGCTTCTAGACAATTGAACTTTGAAATTGCAGTCAATACTGCCACGTTCCGCGTAACATCCCAACCAGACCCCATTCCTGAAAAGAGAAGCCAAAAAAGGAAGGGGACGTAGTTAAAAAGATTACGGTAGTAGAGTCAGTGAAAGAGGAAGATGTGGTTGGGTTACCCATTTGAAGCTTGTGCAACATCGTCATTAATGATGACAACAAAACTCCTTTGAAAGCGCTTGAAGCTATAGCCATAAGTGTGTAACCCACGTAATTCACAGAATAACTTCAATGCTAGAATTTTCATTTTTTGCCCCCTCCTTCCCGTCCAATGACAACTTCCGATCGAAATTCTACGAAAGATAACCGCAGCGCCGAATTCCAATTCCCTGGTTTCAAATCAAAACGTCTCATCTCCTCAAGGAAGCCAGACTTCATCAGTCATGGACTTCGGACGACGGCCATTCATAAATGTTCGGAGAATTGCACCATTCTAGGTCGACTATTAATGGGTTCCGTGGTTGGCATCCAGCTTCAAGTAATCCCAACGGAATAGCTAGCTTGTGCCAGCTGCCCAAGTGCATAGACAAACAAGTAGCTGCTCAAATATTCAGCGAGAAAAAACTCTGGTCAGTTCTTTGCCCTATGAAAAGCACTCGCCAGAGTACCCGCTGGCAATCTATTCAGCTCATTTTACGCCTAGAAATAAATAAAAAATTAGATGGCAAATGAAAAGGATAAGCCAACAAGGAAGGTTTCTGCTTTCACATCAACCTATAAGTGTAGGACTAACATCAAAAGACTTTTTTAGGAAGGACATTAGAAGGTCGTCTGACCTCCAAAGCGACCGTTCTGGCCTAAGTGTGATAAAGCACCTCTACCTACTTTATATTTTACCTTATTACATTGCAAAACCAATTGTAATTAATAAAATTAATTATCAGTGAATCACCTGAGCTGTCTATTGCAAAAAATGCCATGCCATTTCCTCCAACAATATTGTAATCGAGCAAAGCCGTCGGACTATCCTGATCCGTCGCTTTTACCGATAAGACGTCCGTACCAATAGGCATGTTTTCTGGAATTTACAGAATTCAGGCAATTTCACTGATTTTTTAATTTCTATCCAGATATGGAAATCGCTGACCATAAACGCTAGCTTCCAATGCGATGTCGTCAAACTCAGGAGGGTGTAGATTCTCGTCCACATCTTCCAGCTCAATCACCATCGAGCAGGTGGTGCTCAAGACCGTTTCACCATTATCACCGACCTAGAATCTCACTAATTCGAAACAATTTTTTATACAAAACTCAAAGAAAGTTTGGCAAGGCAAAAATCAACTGGTGACGCGCAATAACTTCTCTTGAAATGTTGATGTGCCAAGAAGTCTTTCTGTTTTTAGGTCCTTCGGGAAAAACTCGTTGATTACTGCATTTCAAAGCAGTGATCACTTTGGAATCCTACTATATTTCGACTTTCTATTGCCCTTAGGGTAATCCTTTTATATATTATTTTTTGGAAATACCCATCTTTCCCAATACCAGATTTCAAACAAGGACGCATATACTTTCTCACCCTATGCATGGTGTAGAGAAGTTGAAGCCATTGCTACCCATTTTTTACTTCCGATTTGTTTTGAGATTGACGTCTAGTCTGCATTTATTGTTTTTCTCTATTATGTGTGCTCTAAACATAACAAATACCTCCCCCCCTCCCCCCCCCCCCCCACGCCAAAAAAAAACACATTTCTAAAATTAAAAAAGAAGTAGTACCAAGGGCCAGAACGAAGTCAACGGGCCATTTTTCAACGATAAAAACGAGACAAGGATACCCAAACCCTTTCCCTCCACTCAACATCCATGTCCTTCTCTAATCTAACGTCACAGCTAACCATAGTGATCCTCGCCGAATGGCCTCATTTATCTCGTAAAGCATACCATTAGCATTCGGCGAGCTCAAGAACACCTACCTCCACCGAAATGGACTTCAATTCAGAGAACCCCTAATTTCAAGAAGCTCACATCGATTGTCAAGTTGTACACAGGTCTTCGTTGGAAATCAAGCGGTTGATGCGGCGAATGGATGAACACACAACCGGTACGATGGTCGATCTTGAATGGGGGAGCAATGCCGTTCTCTTTTCAGCATTCGGAATTTGAAAATCGTAAGCGTGCATTCTGTCCCACGTCTGGATCAGACGCAGCCAAGCATCCAACCATTGCGCCATCCGGATAATCTTCAGGGATTCGTACCTGGAAAATCGAAAAATATTGACTTCTAGTTGTGAAAGAAATATTTCCATGAGCAAAAACTATGATCAAAGGGTACTCAATTTCCATAGGTACTTAAAAATCGACCTTTTCAAAGCTTCCAAAATGAAAAGCGCTTGGAAATGTTTAACTGAGTCAATCGCTCTGGCGGGGCAGAAGCACTTGGAAATGTTTAACTAGACAATCACTCTGACGGGGCAGAAGCGGTATAGTGGCAATTGGCGCTGCTTATCACACGTGCTGTTCGAGGATCAAATCCTGGGTCGTGCATCGTTTGGGCGAACCAAGCCTTCCATCCATACGGGGTCAGTTAATTAGTAATAGACTTGCTTGAGAGGATAATAATACTGACTTCTACATTGGCTGGCCCCGCATTATACTGTATAGGTCAAACCGCATTCACACGGCGCTACGATTCTGAGTAGAAGTAAAGTGCGTGGCGCATCCCAAAACGATCAACGCCGCATGATTTATACTTTTATTTTCAAAATCCGAACCTAGTGTGATAACATTGAGCTCCTAACAAAAGAGGAAGGATTATGCCCTGAACAACCAAAACTACCTATCTCCGTGTCTTCCCCATCAGCTTGACTTGTATGTGTCACTTTGTTCTAAAAAACCCTGGTCGGCAGGTCTGTCGTGTTGCCCAAGCATAACACTGACTGGATGAAAGCAGCAGATCGAAAGTCACTTCAGCTACCTCATTCTGGTAGACATAAAGCATATATGTAGAAGAGTAAAAATAACTCGTTTCTCAGGACAACGCCATTACTTACCGTAGTCACCGGCTCAACACAGAACGGCGCATTATCGTTGACATCGTCCACCTCGATCGTCAGATTTACGGCCGAGATTTGTGACGGCGAACCGTGGATCAAATGCGATCACCGCATAGCCTGCAAACATTCTCATGAGTAAGGAGATGTTCTTCTGATACATTCAATTTCAGCTTCAAAAAAGTAAAGGATTTTTGAAAAAAAAAACCCACCGAAGGACATCATTCGCCTCACGATCAAGCGGACGAGCTAGAGCGTGAGCTCACCGCTGCGCTCATCTACTCGCACATAGTCTCCATGTCCTCCAGCTAACCGATATCAACTCTTCCATTCTCGTTCCGTTCATCAAGCGGGTCGCTGTCAGCTCGGGAGAGCCGTACCTACTTTGGTGTCCTCGCTGACCCGTATGCGATACCAATGCTAAAATTGGACATTTGAATGATTTTATGAAAATCTAGTTGGATGGTGTCACTGGATTCTGCGTCTGCGGCTCCAACGATAAGGATCAAGATAGAGGTGTTGATAAGGTTAGGCGGAAAGAGCCTAGGCTACTTTGAATGAACATGCTGTCAAAATTCATACACTTACAGCCAGAAATATCCTGAGCCTTATATTGATGCTTAGGGCCGCGGAGCAGGAATGGGATGGCCCCCTTCACCTCTATTTCTTCCTGATTTTTCAATTGTTGAGAAATTCAGAGGCTTCACTCGGAGCGTATTTTTCCTATTATTGAATCTGTTGCAAGTTTGTGCATATGACAAGTCAGAAAACTTCCAAGACTGGAAGAAGGGTCTCCGAAAAATAAAATGCAGAACCACCTTCAGAATAGAATGCGTGCATGAAGTCTTAAAAGGGGGCCATCGATGATAGGGAATGAAGCGTTTCATTCCTTCAATTTTACACTTAAACCTTTCTTTGTTTTGATCTCTTCTTGCGCTGCTAGTCATCTGCGGCAGTCAGCGACCTAACCTACCCTTTTCGTAAGTCGGCACATGCTCTACACGTACGCGTCCTCTGTACCGGCATTTTATCGACCACCTCCATCCTCATTTTAGCCATTGTACATCTACTTATCAACACTTGTGATATGCATTCCCTCTATGGGAACTTTCCGTCGAGCGCGCTCCATTCTGTGACTCAAGTCCCAGCACCATCCAGTCCTGGAGGGATATTTTATGCACAGAGTCAGGTGGAAAAAACTACGGTCACAAAACATCGCACCATTCCCAGGAGTGACCCAGTCCAACCCAAATTCAATAGACATTCGTTATTCAACAAGTGACATCCTTTTCCCACACTTATTCCCTTCCCTCCCCAGGACACCAGTCCCTACTCGAGTTACGCGAATGCACTTGAATGTCTTAGGGAATCGGCGAGAAGATTCATTGTGGCTGCATTATCTGACGAGAAATCGCCTAATCCGTTCCCACTAGCATCGTGCATCAAATCAGCGTAGCTCTTGACCGCCGCCGCCACAGCCAACGGCGGTGACCACTACGACGAACGCTCTTCTTTCAATGGAAATGCTGATGAGCCTTGCAAACACTTCTCATTAATAACGCCATTCGCAGCTCAGCTGACGCACATTTCTGAGACAAATTTGAGACCATCTCCACTGACCATCAATGCCTTTGATGGAACCTGAGGGAAACTCCAACAGTACTCGAGCCGGTATCCATTGCAAGACATGATGCTCATCCCCTGCTAAATCCAAACTTCCCAGATTCAAGTTCAAAAAGCAGATAACCTACTTCATCCGACCTCGAGGAAGCGAGAATATTCTCTAGCTTCCCTATCCCTCCTCCTTTCGCTCCTCTACCCATACAGCCTGCTAAACCCTCGGGAATCCAAGCTTCATGATCGGCACTGCATCAATCAACGTCTGACTCGGGTTTTTTTCTGCCTATGTTGTTCTTCAGTTGATTCGAATTCATCACCGTCAAGAACTCCGCTCGCAAAGACACTAGCAATAGTCCCTTGATGGATGGCAGGCTTCCGTCTGGATTACTACAGGTCTACCACCTCTTCAATGAGACGAAAGAACTACAAAGTATAGCTCCTACGTCACAAAAACAGAGCAGCGAATTCAACAGGGGAAATAAAAACCATCTCAAAGTCACGTGCTTCTTAAATCGAATAAGCGTGAAAACCACCGAAAGAGCGATCTTCACACGAAAAAATTATTTCCGAGCAAGAAAGGTTCCACTAAAGACTTAAATGAAGGCCAGTAACCTAAGAAGAGTAAAAAAAACCCTGATTCCACATTCCACCTCCTGCCAAAAATTTCCCATAATACCTTACCCAGTAGATAGCGCGACCGGATACCTGAGACTCTCGACCTCTCCGGACATGTCCATTGAGCCAATCCATTAGCTAATTACGCTCAAGGAGAGGTGAAGAGCGTACTTACCACTTATTGGTCATGTGGAAGAGTACGAGGAAGATTAGCAGCATGGACAAGTACTAATGGAGGAAAATGACAAAAAGCAAGGAGAGAAACGATTATGAAAAATGATAAATGGAATGGAATAAAATGGAATGAAATAAAATAAAATGGAAAATGGAATGAAATGGATAAATGGAAATGATATCCAGTCATATCTAAGATTTCAGGCGATTTATTTCCTCTACCAGCCTCATACAGCTCCTTTATTCACCCATTCACTCTTGAAAATTCCATCAGGAAATTTAAACGACTTTATAGACCAACGAATGCAACGAACGAACCTCTTCAAACTGAGGGGCATTGTTATTGACGTCTCTGATTACGATTTTGATAGTCGTTTTTGAGCTTTTACTAGGTGATCCTTCATCGGAAGCCCAAACTTCCAAGTTGTGAGGCACCGATGCTGCACCGGGTGGTAGTAGCTCACTGAGATCGCCGGCTACTCTTATAACTCCAGTATTAGAGTCGATAGAGAAGTAGTCGTCCCACAACGAATAACGAACCAGACCACCGTAGCCAACGTCCGAATCCGTGGCCGAAATGGCTGAGATTGCCTAAAAATAAAGCTTGCTGTGTTGTTGCATACCTTAATAAACATCTGAGGCATACGGATGGGGATGGATGAATGGAGGCTTCCGTATTCATGGAGCCATCACATCTAATCATTAGATCTTTCCAATAGTGAACATGATCCTACGATGCGATTTTGCTAATGGAAAACCCCCTCTAGGCAGGATTCTATGGACTAATTCACTCTGGGCTCAAATTAGTGGATTAATCCAGTTGAGCGCTGTTTACAAGGGCTCTCGCCAGAAGCACACCGAATGAGTTGCAGTCAAATTTTTCTTTGAACTTCCTATTATAGCGTACATATTTATGGCATGTGATGGACCGCTGTGACATTTTTTTCATCTTTGAACTTTTCGTATCCTCAAAATTTCCTTCTGAAGCAAACTTCAAACTGCGAGGCCCTTTTTATTTCAAATACGTAGTTGTAGTTTTATTACAAATACGTAGTAATAGTTGGAACCTCTTCGTGCGCTCAGCCAACCTTCTCCCGAAGGAGCCATGTACATTCATGATTTCAATGATTTCGGCGCAGATCTGGCCTATACAATAACTTGTCGGCCAGATGATGCACGCACCACTATTGTCTTCCCGTGTTAGCTCGGTACTGAACAGCCCAATCCGGAAATGAACGTTTTGGTCAGTGTGACAATATTAACCCATTCGTGACAATGGCAGCCACCGGTGGCTGACAAAGATCTCACTCGGTACAATGGTATCCACCGGTGGCTGCCGTGTTTCAAATGGAATTTGGAAAGTTTTCTTTCCTGAAAAGAATCTTCATACCCTCATTCATCTACGCCAGCCTTGGGCAGGGAAATCTCCATCCACTCAAATTTTATTGAAGAAAAATCTCCTGACTCTCCTGCTAATGCGCAAACCGGCGCGGTCGCGAATGGGTTAAACGCGCAAATTGGTCGCGTAGAGTACCATTCGACATCCACTACTTGCCATTCGCCCACATTTGTCAAATTTTAAGATAGTCCACCAAAACCTGGAGTCCATCGAGAGCATCCACCCATTCGCTTACTCCTATCAGTTTATTTCCTCTTCCCAGCTTTCCGACTATCAGCATTTGTGGAATTTAACACAACGACAAAATTCGGCAAAATTCATATGGAATTACAAAGAAACAGTATAAACAATCTGACCCGATAAGGCCTTGTTTAATTAGAAAAATCGGCGTTGTTACCAGTTATGAAGAGCCAGAAAAAATCCAACAAAGTTCTTTCATCACTTCGTGACCCCAATTCACTCTTTCCTCCCTTCCAAGTACCGCCAGCTGACTAGTCGGACTTCGTCCATGCTCCAATTCTCATCCCATTCAGAAATCATCTCAACATCCCCACACAATCGCAACACTTTCTCGATGGTTACTTGACCCAGTGGCATCTTTGTGCGTGAACGCAATAAAACACGACGGGCTGCACTGCTTGTTACTATGCCACTTACCATCTGTCGTTCCTATCCAACAATACCGTATGCCCAGGTCACAGTTGGCTGGCCGCTGTTTTGGGCAGCGCATTACGCAAGGAAACTCACCGTTCCGATAGCGACATCCTCTTCAATCTCCACAGGTCATGAAATCCTCGAACACCGGTCGTGTTTGTTACTCGGGTCGGCTCAATGACTGCGTTTGGTTTTGCTTGGTACCGAACAGTTAGAACCTGGTCAGTCTGCTCACCTTGAGATCAATCTCACGTTCTTTGACAGTCTCAAACTGTGCCTATGAATTCAATGCAGATGATTAGCGGCGGACAACCGTCTTTTAGGATGAGGATTTCCAGGAAAATAGCGCGAAAACAAAAAAACGAGCATGATCACGTTGGCCCCTTTTCTGCGCTTTCGACTCCCACTCATTCAAAGAGCCAGAACAACCATACAGGAATTCTGTTTCTATTTTCTCATCATATAAAATATAATTTCGATCATCTAGTCATAATCCTTTCCCTCAAATGTGAAGCAGGTTCTTCTGTGGCTGCCCCAGCGTCGGAAAGTAGGAAAACATTCCAAAAATTACAATCCAGGAAAAAAATTGCAATAGCTTTGTCTCACCTTCGTTCCGTTCCGATAAAAAACTAGATTTAACACCGTCGATCTTGGTAAAGGTCGCCCAGCATCCACTGCCCATACAGCCACACTCCATTCATTATCGCCCGCTTTCAAAGGAGCCGACAATGAGATCTACAACAAAATGACCACTAATTGATGAGTTACGAAAAGAATGGACACAAAAAACTTCAATGACACATCCCATCCCACACGAGCGAGCGAATTACCTCTCCAGTTTCAAAGTTGACAGCAAACGGCACTTGAGAATCCGACGATAATTTATAGCCTATGCGCGCATTCTCGCCGGAATCCAAATCGACGGCGTCAACCTGAAGTACGACCATTCGGCAAATAGGTCATCTCTCACAAATAGCAAGACCTTTCAAAACGTATAACAGAAGAATGAGTTACCTTCAGAAGAACTGTGCCAACGGTAGTACCATTAGGGACGACAACCACTGGGCCTTGGCGACTCCACTTGGCAGCCCAAACCGGTGAATGGTCATTCGAATCTTTTATGGATACTGTCACAACTATGGAGCTCTGACCACCAAAAGCCAGCAAGCTGAACAGGTAACATCTCACGTAACGTAGCTTGGTTCATTTCAAAACACAAATGTAAGGGTGCCAAGGCTGGGTATAAAAAACTGAGCTATAAAATTTAAGAAAAAAGTGAAGGCAGAAATGAAAAGAAACCAACCTTTCCTAGTATATTGAAGCTATATTCCCTTTGTTTTTCATAATCTAGTAGCTGGGCCACCCGTAACACTCCAGTCTTCTCGGACACTTCAAAGGGCACCGTCGCATTATCTCTCATTTCCAAATAGTACCTAGAAATCGCAAATTTCAACCACTGAAAGATATCGCTGGAGAAGAATATTAGATAGGAAAAGGATGTAGAAGATAAGGAACCTAATATTTTTCTCATCCTGTTTGTACAATGCGCTAGCCGACACTTTTCCGATCACGTAACCAAGCGGAGCGGATTCATTCACGTGGAACGTGGCTGCTGCATCGTCAAATACAATCGAATGCGGCTCACCAACTTCGATCTTAAGCATCATTCACTAGCCAAAAAGTCACAGTAAACATAACACTCGACCACGGCAAACTCTAGTCACCTTGATATTCGCCGTCGTGTTGACCATGCCACTTGAGATCGACTCTTGTCCAGCCGATATAGTGACGTTTGTTTTGGATGGGATGAAACGACCCGGTACCTGTTAATCGATAGGGTAATATCTAACAAAAGCAATCGTGCAATTCCTAACGAACTGAAAACTGCAAGAACATTGAGAAAAAATATTCGAGCACTCCAGTTTACGTAAATTTAAAACGGCTAATTCTAAAATAAAAGAGCCTACATGCGCTGATCTCATAGCCTAACAAAGAGTAGAAGTCTTAAATAAAACGATTCCAAAAGACAAGTAACTCGTTTTATTGGTGCGATGAAAGGGTGATTTCAAAATTCAGCGCCTTTCACAATATACATCCGGAAATCGGAACACACCTTCCGGTATCATTTTTATCGACGCCAAAGCTCAAAGGCAACGAAAAAATAAGTCAAAGAAAAGAGGATTATCAAGAATGAACCTTACTCACTTTGAGGAGGCGATCTACCCAAATGTCAGCCAAAAAATGCTATTGAAGAACCCCCCTGAGA
>MU873646.1:0-11060 GCA_036418205.1 Ostertagia ostertagi | reverse complement strand
GCACAGTGCTATATACGTATCAGTTGTCTGATGTCCAACACGTCCGATCGTGAGAACGGTTACGATCAGATGACGATCGGTACCATCTTCCACTCCACATTCGAACAATCGGGTGTTCGAATTTCCGCGACGCGTAGTCACCTGTTGTTTGGATTTACATAGGGTCACCGCATCCCCTCCCTTATGTGGCCGCGACTTCTGCGATCGTAAAAATCACGATTGGAAAGCGAGCGCCCTGTAAACTGGCAGAGGGTGGAGGTTTGACGCCGAAAATGGCTAGAAAGATGAAGAATTTGAAGATTTTCGATGGCAGAATAGCAGTTGATAGTTAGGTGGGTGATTGCTCAGCTCTTTCGAAGCTAGGTCGAAATTTCAGATTTGTCTAAAAGCTTGACTCCATAATCACAAATATCACGCTGGTTTCGCTTGAAAACGTGTGGCAGCTGCGCCATGGGCTATCGCTATGTGATGTGGGTACATCTGTCAAAGTTGTCAGCAACGTTTGCAAACCCTTTGTGCAGACAATTCTAGACAAGCGTTGATTAAAATACGACTGTTCAAAGTCTTCCACTTATATGCCGAAGAAAAGCAAAGAAGGCGATACGATAAGGAATTGGTTTCACGAAGTTTTGCATGTTTGCCTCGACCACCACCGCTGTGGGCTTAATTTCATCCTCTTTAGCCAAGTCAAATCGTACTCGCAAATAAACTCTTTGCTTCTCCTTCATAGAACCTCAGAAAATTCCGTTCATATAATAAAAAGTACCCTACAGTTGTGTTGATTTTTGGAGAATGAGAGGATCTTTTTGAAATACAGGATTGGTCGCTCGACAGCAAATACATTGTCTCCTGTAGTATGGATCACTCTATCAGGCTATGGCATTTGGGAACTGATAAACTGCAGGAGCGTATACGTGATAGCATGACCACTTAAGGGTCAAGCTAATTTTCGGAAAGAATTAGCGGAGTAAGTAACCCTTTTTGAATTCTTTTTTAAGCTCTTCGTGAAGTTTCGGAAAAAAATTTCGGAATGCATTCAGTGTTTGTTTAAAGTTGGTTGTGTTATTATACTGTTGTGTTTGTTTTTCTGAAATTGTGTAGCTTTTTTAGCGATTGTCAGTCCGGAAGAACTATTCAAATACACTATCCTATAGCAATAAATACTGACCTGCACAATGATTACGTGGATTGCGTGCGATTTCTTGGGCACTACGTTGTCTCCAAAGTGCTGTTTGCGAAAGTTCCTCCATTACATGAAGGATTCATAGCTCAGTTCTCTTTAGGGCTCTGATATGTCGATGGTCGTGTTCAGATTTGGTTCATTTGGTGAAGAATTCTACAAGATTAGGCCGAAGCTGCAGGTTTGTATGCTTTGTCTTTGTTAGAATTTATTGAATTGGTTTGAATGTTTTCTTCCCTGTCTAGGTGGACACATCCGCTCTTCAACTCGTCCGGATGGATTTACCTGATTCAGACATATGGTTTATTAAGTTTGATATTGATCCTCTCAATAGGGTGAGATTGGTGCAAGTTTTCATTCTTTGCGTGAGTGCTAGATATACTTTTTCAGTGGATTGTAAGTGGCAATAAGATGGGTCAGCTGTGCATGTGGGATCTGACTGATGGTCTTCCAGCGGTCAATATGTAAGTGAAATTCACTTTTTTGTCCCAAGTTGCTTCTTCTGCCTTGCTTCTGTGCATGGTTTCAAATGAGCCGGTACATTGCGGAGCATGGTCCACTACGATGAACCTGTCCTCCTACAGAAAACAACAGGGTAGAATACTTGTCAAGACCGTGGGAGCGTACCTTTAGTAAAAGATTAACCTTCCGAAGAAGGTTCTAAGTATGACTAGTCTGAAATCTGCTATGCTGTTGATCCTTTGAAACACGTTGAAGACCACTTGTTTATGAAGCACCTATACATATTTATATATTTTTCAAAAAATGAATCATCATTAATTCTCCCAACAACTTACTGCGATGACACATAGCAGGCTCACCAGCATGATGAGTGCCCAACAGTTTAGAACATCAAAAATATGTCCAAATAAAATAAATAAAACTATGCTCTTCGCTTCGCAATCGTGGGCTAACTGTCGTGAACTTTACCCAGCCTCACCAAAATAATTGTCCACCAAGAGTAATTTCGCAGAAATATCAACATCCCAAAACGTAGCCCGATACGATCCGGCATAAACCTTGTATCGTTAGACCTAATGAAATTGCACCGAACTACCGAAAGACTCTCTAAAACGGGATTTAGATATCGAATCTCTGACCATGAACTGGTGAGACTGAGAATTGACTTGGTAATCCAGTATATAGACGCGTTTTCTAGATCTGCGTGATATGAATATCATCCAGCCACAAAGGAGCCGAGAAATCCCAATCACACACGCTAAGGGGCTGGTCTCCCTATATTACTCTTCTATAACGACACATTCTTAACGAGAGATAGGTTTCTGGCTAGATAGAAAGACGGTTTCAAAATTTGACGAAAGAATCAATTGTCATGTGTCCCTGACCGTATACGGTAGCGAAAGGAAATGTAGCAAAGAAATTGCACGGGAAGAGATGCTGTTTATGCAAAGCCGGGGCAAAGATTTAGTGGCTTATCGGCAGAAGAATGGAGTCTGCTGAGGATTAGCAGTAAGCGGGATGACTATTACAGTGACTCTCCGCGATTAGAGCGGATTCTTGAAGGCGAAGAGGTAGAGTTGCACGTTTTGGATGTCTAAAGTCGGTTAGACCATTTCTTTTATTGCAGATACCTTCGTACTGCAATACCGCTGGAATTTTGAATGGTCCAACTGCAAAGAAAGCAAAAAGACGTGGTCGAAGGCTCGGAAAGAAGCGCAATGACAGTGATTCAGGCAGTTCTGAGGACAGCGATATGAGGACTAACTAGAATAATGCTAATTTTCTTTATGATGTGTACATATTGTAACGTTGCATGTTCATAATGCACCATAACCTGCAAGTGGAAATCAGCGATGGGGTCCATCCAGTAAAAGCGGGTATTTGGTGCGATGTTCATTTCAAAATAATCCAGTTTTTTTTGTAAGAGAAGGTAACTTCGGGGTGGGTCTGAGAGGAGGGCAAAGAAGTTCACGTACATCGGAATCCTCTCCCTTGCAAAAATTGCAGTGCAGGCGACAGCAACTGTCGCACCACATGCCCCCCCCCTTAGTGGACGAGACCCCAGCGATGCTTTTTCGCAATATTCCGAGTGGGTTACTTTTACTACATAAATTTTTCATTCGACCTTGATCTCAGTATTCCTCGATTGATGAATAAAGGTTATTGTCATTAACACGCGGTATTCTTGAAAAGAGTTCCATTCTCCATACTATCTTAGCACCATTTTCTTTAGATTAGGCAATGCAGCTATATGATTTTTTCAGATGCCGCGAGAACCCACAATTTTGGAGTATGCGTTAGTAGGTATGTTCAAGTAGGGGCCACCATTGGTCAGGCTCAACATCATTCTTTTTATTTCAGTAACTACCGCATCTTCATATAATCGGCCTTCTTCAGAACTCAGGGTGAAATATTCAATAGATGGAGAGAACACGCAATCGACTGGTATTCCGATGACCGTTGCTGATTTTGCCAAAATGGTCGAAGTGAGCTCTTTTGTTCTTTCACATCGTTTAAGCTCTTATAGTAGTCCATCTGCCATAATCTGTATGCTTTTTTTTCAGGATCAAGAAGACATCGTTTCCTTTGTTAGGAGTCAAGAGCTTCTCTGGAAATAGAATTATTTGCCTTTTCTTTTAATCTTGACATTCTTTTTATCTTGGCTTGTCCATTGTTAACTGTTGTTTTCGGCCGCAGTTATCTCGAATGCTGAGTTACGGGCCAAAGACTCCGCCTCAGGCGAGGCTCACATTTCGCTCACCATGCATTTATATTTGCAGCATTCTTGTGATTGCGGCCTTCTTTCGTGTTGTTACGATTCCATTACGCGCTTCGTTTTCAGTGCTTCAATTTTCAGTTTATCCCAGTGATGCGGTTTTTTAACCCATACCGTTTCAAATTCCATCCCTTTTTCCTTACATGTGGAATTCGTACTGTTTTAGTGACTGACTTTCGTGATGTCATTTATATTTCGATATTCGCGTTTATGCTTTTGAACATATTTTGTTGAATTAAACAAAAAAACTTATAGAGTCAGCGATGACCACTGGTCAGAACGACTTCTACTATTCCAACAAATACGAAGATGACGAATACGAGTACAGACATGTTCATGTTACCAAGGAGGTCGCCAAGCTCATACCGAAAAATCGTCTCATGTCTGAAACAGAATGGCGAAGCCTTGGGATTCAACAGGTGAGGAGACATGATCCTGGAATAAATCATCTTTATCATCATTCTACCATCAAATGATTTCAGTCGCCAGGATGGGTCCACTATATGATCCATGGCCCCGAACGACATGTTCTACTGTTTCGTCGTCCGTTGCCAAATAAGAACAACGTCGCCGGTAAAAACGCAACGCAAGCGCAGGTAGTGTATTTAAACATTGGGGAAATGTTCTTGAATTCTATTTGCTCTTAAATTCGAATTTAAAATGTTCTTAAATTCTTATTGTTCTTCTTGTTGTCGGCTTTCAAAATGTCAATATGCTGGTATGTAGGTTGGGTGTGCGCTGACGTAATGGTTCCAAGTGAACCGGTGGTACTTGAAGCTGAAGTGATAGAAGTTTTGTATTTTTCATTACCTCTTCCCTCACTATTCACTTGCATCTCGCTTACATGCATCTCGCCTCTCATATATCGTCATTTTATTTGGTGTACAGCTTTCTGAATCTACCAATTACTTCGAGACGAGTTTTTGCTTCAAATAAATTTTATTCCCCTATAGTACCTTGCAGACACCATTTCACCTGATAAAGCTGTCGTTGATGCCGAGTGAACAGATGAGAATATAAGAAGTGCAATATCTAGCGACGCATCTTCACTGAAATAAACATACCAATCAAAAGAATGATGAGTCCCTTTGTTACCATTGCAACAACTGCTGCTGAAGAGAAATGCGCGCTCATTCCCCTGTGTACAGGATTACCGTAGTTGGCACCACTGAGACCACACTCAGGACGCCGACTACGCTCGCGCAGCTCGTTTGCAGCTTCCACACGGAAAGGATATGTGTCGACCTTGTGATCGCGGACGTGGTGCGCTACATTCTCATAGGGTAATCCTTTTTGTCAACTGTTGCACATGTTTCATTTTCGGGGCCTATTTTAATTCAGGGGGAGGATATATGGTGCAACAGTTCGCTCCGTCTGTAATAATTCCGTTTTTGTAGGGTAGTGGGAGCTACACGGTGTTTGTGTGGAAGTAAAAGTGAAATGGTTCATACACCTAGGAGTCGTACGGCGTAGAAGGGTTAAATTCGTGCAGGCAGCACCGATCTAAGCGGGCAGAACCCCTCGCCATCTTTTTCAGCACTTACTTCAATCTGCCGTTTAGGACAACACAATCGAAGCGCTTATTCCTGCTGATGCAAGGGAATAACTTTCCTTTCTCGTTGAGTGAGAACTCTTTGAGGAAGAAGCGTGAAAATAGTAGGTGGGCTCAGTGCAGTTCAAGTATTCATAAGGCTCATCCTCAACATTGTCGCAAGGCGACGGTTCGAAGCCAGGATTGTGTTACATTTTCTCTTTTACAAACGTTCAATGCTGCTAGTCAGATATTTGTGCGATTCTTGTTGGCCAAGTGACGTTTTTAAAGCAACACCCCAGCAAAAGTCGTGTCAAAGCAGCAGACGTCTTCGTGACAGGGGTACAATAGTCACGAATATCACAGATGTGCCGTTGTCGCGTTTCGTTAGTGTGCAACAATGGCGCTAGCGCTTTGCAAAGTGGACTTGCGGCGACTAAGGTTGACTATTAAATAAGTAGGATTATTGCTAATAACTCGCAATGACCGCGTACATCCCGTGGCACGCAGCGCAGCGACAAGCGGCTACTTCAAATATGCGCGGATTAATGGAGCCACGGAGCAAGAGTTCGTACAACTCGTCCGTCACCGCCCCTTCCTTATTTCAAGTAGAAAGAGAGGGATAGTTGTTCAAAAAGCTTAATCAACAGTTGCCTTCGCTTTTTTTAAGTCAACCAGCATCCGACAGTCTAACTATCGACCGGCTTGACACTCCACTTTTGGATGCCGTGAATGTTGGGCTTTAAAGGAGGATTTTACGATTAGAATGGAGGTCGAGGAAGAAGTAATTCACCTAGTTGAGTAACCCACGGACCTCCTGAGGGTGCGAACTGATGCGCAATTCGCATCGAAAAATTTGACCTCGGCGACCTATTATGCCTCAAAGTTGGCGGGTCTGGCGATCTCCGCCCACCGACCAGCTGATCACTCGCCGCAGATCTATACGTGGCGATTGATTAGATAGCTGAGAGAGCGTGATGTGGCGGAGAGGGCACAGTCGCATATCAGGGGGGGGGCCAAAAAAAAAGACATTTTGCCTATGTCGGACTTCGGCTCTTTTTTCTTCGCAGAGATTGCTGTCGTTGACGGGAGTTCCTCAGCAGAGTATTCCCTAAGTGTCCCTCTATTAGTGTACGCAGGCTCTCCTTCACTGCCCTCACCGTCTTCAGAATATGACGTCATCTGTCACCGTCGTCAGGCTCAAGGAGGTCTACCGTAAGAGCTTCAGCCTGAAGCTCTTACGCAATTTCGTGAATCGATTAATGTTGGATAGTTTTCTAGAGGCATTAGCTACCACTGTGCAAATCCCCTCGGAACTAGCTTTCCAGTAAGGGTCGTTATGGTACACGATCCTTCGAAGACCCCATTGAGATCGACCAGTGCACCATGTTTCCAGGGCTAATTCTTCTGATGCCGTCCACGTACGTGGCCACTATGAAGATTTTCTTATAGAATGGAATGCACTCTTTAATAATAAGTTGGAACCGTTCGGTCTGAGTTGAGTAAAATGTGCTTAAATCCATCTGGAAGTGGAGGCAAAATGTCTTTTTTTTTGGCCCCCCCTGTATATGCATCCCCCAATCAGGCAAGGAAGGAAGGGGTCCCATTTCTCGGGTTCTGGGCCGTTTCTCATGGTTCTTCCTTCTTTCGTGTACCACTCACCATCCCTGAGGTTAATTTGAAATGGGTTGCCTTCCCATCGTGAATTCGTCCCTTAACTTCGTAAATGGGTGAATACGGAGTTATACGAACGTAATTTGGAAAGCGTCGCATTGCGAAAAGGGATACAGAGGTGAACACCACGCATCTCACCACATGCCCGACGTGATCGTTGATTAAAAATCATGTTTGTTGATCGTCGTTAAGAAGTGATAAAGGCGGATTCAATGATTAGAGGACGACTTACTGGAAATTAGGTTAGAGATGGTCAATGATACACGAGAGAAGAAAAAACCGACAAAAGGTCAGAACCTCGAGAAATGGGACCCCTTCTGTACACGTTGATTTCGCATTTGATAGGTCCTCCCTCTTTAACGCTGAAGCTCTCTCTCTTTCTTGAGCGGCTAGAGGCTCAGACGCGATACGACGCGAGAGGAGGGTGTACCGCGACAATACCGCGCCAATTGCGCCGTGGGGAAGGCCATGCTAGATTGCCGGAGGCATATCCTTCGATGCGAATTGCGTGTTGGTCCGCATCTTTAGAGGTCCGCCTGTTTCCTTACTGGGTGGACTTTCCCTTCTTCGACTTCGCCTTTGTCGTAGAATCCTTCTTTCACAAATACAGCAGCTTGTTCTAGCGCTGAGATATTAGCGGCCTTCTCCAAGCGGTCCTGCCAAACGGTATCCTACTCTTGCTGTGCTGGATGCTTCTCCAGGTACAAGGGCATGACTCCTATTCTGTTTTTTTTGGTACATCGAATACCTTCAAGAAATTTCGTAATCAGGGCCATCAGAATCCCTTACAAGTAAGCCTTCACCAGGCATCATTATACCAACCTTAATCGCTCACGATTTCTTGGACAATTCTCGAAGCAGTTTTGCTTTTTGTAACCACCATTACAAACTCTATCGATTAACGTGGTCTCAACTTCAGAAATGCTTGGGAATTTGAAACACCTTCGTGGTAAAATGTTCAGGGGAAAGGAAACCTGGATAAGTGTAGCTGAAATCTCGCAGTATGTGGGTGGTGGGCAAGGATACATCAGTCTAAGCCAAAATTCCCGAGTGGTGAAGGCTATAGTGAGCAGTGAAGATGGCATTCTAGCAAAGCTAGTCGAAGTTCAAACGTAGTTGGGAGAAATACTTCGGCCAACTTTCAGGCACTGAAAAGAATCTCTCCGCAAAGGCAGCCATCAAATAGAGACAACAACTGGTCCAATCATCCTCTGGATAGGGGGCGAGAAATAGCAAAGATTAAGGTAAGGTGGTTGGTCCAATTGTGCATACCATGACGCTGTGCGAACATTCAGCTGGCTCAGCTGAGGAAAGTGGCGCTGACCTAACGGGAGCCGTTCGGCTCTTGCCTAAAGATACAGTCGATATCCGAAAGTTGGGGTAGGCGTGTCACCGGAAGTGACGTGCACTTGATAGAAGTTGCGTGGATAAGCTGTTGCCAGCATGCTTTGCTGATATCCAGCGATGTATGTTGGAAGCAGCTTATCCACATAGCTTCTATCAAGTGCACGTCACTTCCGGTGACACGCCTACCCCAACTCTCGATATCGAGTATAAGAATAAATTCCGGCTAGATGTATGGCGACTCACCAACATATCAAATCGCTAGAGAACTATAATTCATCCGATGAAGTAAGATCAAGAAAAGTCCACCTAAAGATCAGCACTTCCACGAATAAAATACCACACGCGCACTCGACGAATGTAGATACAGGGGTGCAAAAAAAGAGACACATAAAGGCGCACATCAAGAAATTTTCGTCGATACAGGAGCAATCACGGTGAAATATTCCTAAGGTGCTCCCCCGTAAACAGAAGCAGGCCCTCCTTCACTGTCCCCTGCCGTCTTCAGAATATGACGTCATCTGCCGCCACCGTCGAGCTCAACGAGGCTTACCGTAATCGCTCCGGCCTGAAGCTGCTACACATAATTTCTCCAAGTGGATTAACTGTTGAATAGCTTCCCAGAGACATTAGCTGTGACTAGGCATAACCGCTTTGAAGAAGCCAATTTCAGTGGATCAGTGCAACGGTCCATGGGACCATCGACCGACGCACGTCGGAGGCTTCGTATAGGAACATCCTGTTCTCCCCGTGGAAAATTCATTCTGAGATGTCTTCGTCTGTAAACGCCTGTTCATGCAAGGTTTGAACTAGATAAGCAAGCGGCCCTCCAATACAGAATGCAGGGCGGTCGATTAGATTTAAGCAAAGTGTGGTTAATGCTGTCATTGAATGTGGAGTTAAGTGCCTCTTTTTTTTTTTGGCCACCCTGTATATCGCGCGTACGGTGACCAGGCGATATCTTTTAACCATGCCAGTAATAGTTTTCTATGAGACATTAATCCGTTTGACCAACGCGTACTGCCAAATGTAGGGCGTTCAAAAAAACGGAATTTCACCAGTTACTGGTTTCTCGAGTGGACTATGAACAATATAAGACGGCCTTTCGCTGTATGTAACGTATGCCATGCAGGGAAGATTCACGAATATCGCATTTTGAAATTTTGAGGATCGAGCTCTCTTCCCTGTGCTTTGCGTTTGCTTGATATTTACTGCAAAGGAAACCATCGGAAGGATGCACCATGTGGAAGCGTCCTTCTACGTAGTAGCGGCAAGAAATGTAGACGACAATATGGTCTTCGGCAGTAGACGACTAAATTGTAATTCCTGAGTTCGAAGTGATGTACAGAACCTTCTCGGTGCATGTTGTTATTTTCTTTGAAGCTCCTCACGAGGTTGGCAAAGTAACTTTTATTGGGCTTACGTTTCGGCGAGGATCGCCTTCTTCAGAGCCTGAAAGAGTCGAATCAATTTATGACTACCCGATCAAGTGCCCCAGCAACCCTACTGAAGTTCGAGACCAAAACAACTCATCACGCAAATAAAATCCAAAGGTGGGCCACCTACCACTGTAATACAGTCCAGTCTGTCGGACCACATAGAAGCCGCAGTGAGCGATCGGCACAGGTTTGACGCCAAAAAAAGACATATAACTCAGGCCGAAACGTAGACCCAATAAAAAGTTACTTTTGCACAACACGCGAGTGAGAAGCTTCAAAGAAAATAACAACGCTACGCTCAACTCCCGAAGCCCAACACATGCGCAGGTTCATTCAAATCCGTGCGTCGAGAAGACCTTTGGTGGCAATGGAAATACCAACGAAAGCCATCGAGAGTAAGTGGCTCAGCGCAAAAAGTGTCTGATTAAAAGCACCCCTTTGCGATCTCCGGGTGTAGCAGAAAGGTCAAAGTGTCCCGGAGAGTGGTAGAGCCAACAAGCCTCGGCAACGACCTCTAAGCAGAATCGTGAAAGTCAGTTTCTTTGCAGAAGCGAGGATAGAGAAATAAATCAGTGGCACGAGGCTATAGCAGAAAGTCAGAAACGAGGACGTCAATGTTAATGCCGACTGCCTTCGTCCAACTGAATTCGCGAGAGCATCGTTTGCATTGATAAGACATACGTTGAGGAGAGCATAAGAAAAGCAGGTTCTGACGATCAGGGCAAGCAATCATGAGAGCTTCCATAGGAGGGATATCATTAAAGGCAAACCCGGGATTAAACTGGTGCTATGAGCGCTTCGTAGTGATAGCTTAGCTGCGGAACGACCTGAAAGTGGAAAGGAAAGCAAGAGAAATCTTTGGGAACGCTGAAATTAAGGCCTTAACCTTCAATAAGGTCGGATGTGGTACGATGGCGAGACAGGGCGGTCAAAGAAGACAAAATACGCGAGAGAGAGCACGTCGTTTGAGAGAGCACGCTGATCTCTACATCAATGCACGCTGATCTCACCACCTCTCGCGGTGGGTGGGAAGCGTTTCGATGGTTGAGGCCCGTAAGGATTAGCGCCCTAACCGCGCAATTTTCGCGACCAAGCTGAAGTGATCTAGGTAGGTACGGGTCTTACAATTTCCCCTCGCGGTATCCTTCCTACTAG
>MU873645.1:3167-15049 GCA_036418205.1 Ostertagia ostertagi | reverse complement strand
GCCGGGCCGACATCTAACCAGGAATCTGTCTCAAATCCTCATGGTGGAGCAATTAGAGATGCGTTTTCCAGAAAGTTCAAAATGCTCGAAAATCAAAGACTACAAGTTTTCTGTGATAAAACGTTGTGACATCTATATTCACCCTTTCTTGTCTATGAGGACAACATGAGGGCCTATTGTTGGTTCAGATCACACTTGCAGCGCTTGTTTCAGCTGCTTCTAGTGACTTAGTTTTGTTATATATTCGAATGCTCGCCTGCTGTGCTACATGCTTCGTTGACGACGATATTGGTCCTTTGTACTTTACAGGCTCCTATGAGGCCACTCAGTCTTTGTCGCTGCAGTTGACATCTGCGTGGTATAAGGAGGGAGGCCCAGGCCATGGTGTCAAGCTGTCAATAAGGTTTTGCAATTGGGGATATTTCGTTCGAAGTGAAGCAGTTTTCCGGTAGGCAGTAGATGATTAATGAGCGTTAACACATCTTCCTTAATGCGAAGCGAGTTGAGCAATTTCAAGCCGCAAAAGGGGCGCGACATCAACGCTTGTCCCCTGTCTACTACGCTCGGGTATGGAACAGGTGAGCGTGCCCTTAAGCGTTGTTGCTAGTCCAGGGGTGGCATAATATGCGCAGCTTTTATGAAACGATAACATCATTTTTCATCAGACGACTATTTAGCAAATGTATTAGACGATTTGCCTCTGATGCTGTAGTGCGAAGTTATACGGGCAGACGAAAGGCAGTGTAATACGTCCTGGGATGGGGAGATTTCCGAAACCACGAGCCCGATGACGACCTGATTCTCTTGCAAGCTTGGGTGGCCCTCACCACCAGAGGCAACCTTGCGGTTTGTGTTATGAAACTGTCACCTCTTCTGCGGTCAAGGCTCAGCTTCCTCTTCCACGGATTAAAAAACTACTCGCAAAATGTGCCTATAAATGAAGCAATCATCGCAGTTGGCACTCACAAGGAGGACTCTTTCAGGGCAAGCCATGCTTTTTTGAAACGGTTTCCCTGCATATTGTAGGGACGCATGTATGGAACACAAAACCATGTTTCGTTTTCGCTGAACGGTTTTAATAGTATACCAAAAAAGTGGTGAATATACTCTTGATGGTTCGATCCCCCGCGGCGACTAAATTTTGCAATCAAGGTTGGCGGCCACTTTTGGCTTCAAAATGGTCCTGACGATGAATATGACATCTGATTTTGACATTTAGCGCGATTTGGCACCAACCCGTAGGCGCCAACCCAAATGCAAAATTTAGTCGCCACGGGGGATCGAACCGTCGTCAGTACCTTGCATTTCTTTTCATGGGTCTTTGCAATATGCACGAAACCGTTCTGGAAAAGTGCTTGTCCTGAAAATTTCCCTTGTCAGATTTAAGACAGGCACTTCACTCTATTTGGAACAATCGTCTCCAGGAAACTTGCTTGGCCCTCCAGCTTTTTGAGATGGAGGGAGTGCGGCTAAGCGCTCTACAAAGAAGCAGACATTGTTTTATTAGAAGAATCGATGTCGGCATCCTCTATCACCTAACATTTAGTTCCCAGCCCATCCCTTCTGCCGCTGTGGGTAAATGGAGGATATCCTCGGGAAGCTATTCAAAATCCACTGACAGGATAATTTATAAGTGCATGCGAAAACCTTTTCAGCTTTTCGGTGCAGCGCGACTGCGATGCACTTCCACGCCAATTACGGCATGGAATATGAAATGAATATGAACCAATAAAAAGGCTATTTAATACTTTAGGTAACCATGCGTGCTTATGCACTCCGTGCCTCAGAACCTTTGGCTCTTCATATTCAACAAGGCCCACAGTTATTCAGGCATCGATGGGTATAGAAAATGTCCAGCATTCATCGATAATCGATTTCTTTCTGGGATGAGCCACACTTGCCACTTACGCATTCAACATATGCATGCAATATCGCAGTTTTATTTGGCTTATATACTTAATGATAAAAGTCGGCGGAGTGCCTTAGTGTTTCTCTCCTACTAAACTGGTACCATTTGGAAGACCCTTATACGGCCGAGACCTAGATAGCCTGTGATGGATTCGATCTAAACCTTGACTGCTAGACCGGCACCGTCACCGCTTGCTGCTGCACCATATCTACGTGGGCACAGATGGTGAGAAATTTCGTAGAGTCTATTCAAAAATCTAACCTCCTAAGAATTTCAGATGAAATCCTGATTGCTTTCTTCTTGGTAGCTTTCGAGATTCGGAAGGTTGACAAAGGATTGAGTTGGAACGTGTCAGAATTCTGCGAGCAATGAGGTCGAACTCTACTCCAGAGCTCGCTTCGGGCGCTCACTGGTCGCTGAAGGTTTAGTCGTTGTTCTGCGCTGACGATGGCAAGCGGTGACTCAATCTTAGAATTCCAGAAATGAATCATACGCACTATTGCATTCGTACATATCGCAGAGGTCTTTTGCCGTGTCCACGAAAAAACTTTTAGAAAAAAATATTGGCATCTTTTTACAAAGTTACTATCGAAACAACAACTCGCCGATGCGAGGGCGCGACAGGAGAGGACTCAATTCCTGCAAGGGGGAAACGGCCTCTTTGGAATCCACAAAAGCAGCAAGTTAAAGGCTAATTTCTTGTACTATTTTTTGGTCTGAGAGTGTTTCCTTGTAGTCCTTTTTTGTTAGTGGATCATATTAGGGAGCTATGTTTTCAATTCGTAATAGAGTACGTTTCAGGCAATTTTTGTTGGAGTGTTAAAGCAGGTGGAACTTTACATATTCGGGGATAGTAAAAATGATCATTAGGACGAAATTGTAGTTTCTCTTTCAAAAAATTTGCTTTGGAAACATTTCAACAAATATTATTACCGACGGTAAGCTATAAAAAATCATGCAAAGTATTGAGTTTGACTTGATTCGCCGTGAAGGGCAATCGATGGATAAGGATTTCATTTTGGACGGTAGTGTGTATATCTGTAATATATCATGAAATCTGCAACTATAACTTAGTAAAACTCTTTCATAGGACATATTAACGGTGGTAAAGTGATCATACTGTGGTAGGGACTGAACTCCACAATAGTTTGATGGAACAAGCAAACTTCAGGAAAGTGTCTGTCACCCGTGCCACAAAGTCAAACCAGATTACGATTAAGATCTTCCACCTACTGGTTTACACTGGCATTCATGTGGAGAGATGGCTCGTGCGGTGGTACGCAACTGACAAGGGAAGGATACCAGGTCGAAGTGGCCATTTGTAACGAGACATACACCACTAGATGTGTTTTTGGACGCTGATCTCGAATCTGCTCTCCAAATCTGCGGAACGATTCTCTGAACGTAGTTATGAAGCGAGATAGTGCAGTGGCAGCGGCCCGGGCCGACGAAGAGGTCGTGAGATCGACTTCTTGGCGAGTTCTCAGTTTTGCTTTTCTTGAAAACATTGTTTAAGGACTCTTCATCCATGCTAAATCATCAGCGATTGCCTATCCTACAAGTGGAAGAGCTGGCGAAGAGCTTCGAACACTGTGCGCGTCATTTGCAAATGACCGTCTCTGGTACTCGTAGCGCACGCGTCAGGCACTTTCGTGCCAAACAGATGTGATATTCGTGTTCAGCGTGTCAGACTACCCCTTCCGACAACTTTTGGTCCAAATCTAAAACTTTGACCTGAAGTTGAAAATCTGGGCACACACGACCGAATGGAAACGGCAAATGACGCGCATAGTGTTCGAAGCTCTTCGCCAGCTCTACCCATTTGCAGGATAGGCAGTCGCTGATGATTTAGCATGAATGAGATTCCTTTGAACAATGTTCTCAAGAAAAGCAAAGCTGAACTCGCCAAGAAGTCGATCTCACGACCTCTTGTTCGTCGGCCCGGGCCGCTGCCACTGCACTATCTCGCTTCATAACTACGTTCAGAGAATCGTTCCGCAGATTTGGAGAGCAGATTCGAGATCAGCGTCCAAAAACACATCTAGTGGTGTATGTCTCGTTACAAATGGCCACTTCGACCTGGTATCCTTCCCTTGTGAGGAGTGTCAAAATGTTTCCACGCTTTCTGCTTTGCCTTCTTCAGAGGATCGAAGTTTTCAGGGGTTGTCATTTGCGCTTGGTTCTAGGGTGTACCCTACAGAGAATCTAGAGAAGTTAGGAAGACGGTTCCTTTGTAACAATTCTTCGAAAGCAATAAACTTTGTGTCCAGGCAAAGATTTTTTGAAAAGTAGGTTACATCCATTTTACAAAGACAGATTATCACTGCTTAAGGCTAACACTTTAGAACCGAGAAGAAAAATGTTCGATTATGAATGTGTTGACAAGCTTACACATAAACTAATAGATGTTGATTTCGATATGATTTTCCGTCGATCGGTGACCATTGGACGTACACGCGGGCATAACGTTAGGATGCTAAGAGAAAAAGCGAGATCGACAGAATTCTGGTTCCTTCACACAGAGGGTCATTTTTATCTGGAACTACTTGCCGCCTTCGGTGGTTAACTCGTTCTGTAGTTTCGTTGAGAAGGGAGCTTGAGAAAATCTTGCTCGAAGGTGATTCTGATATTCCACACAGCCATTCTGAAATAAGCGGTGATTTTACACATGAAGACGATGAGAACAGAAACTGAGAGATTATTCAATAAGGGTTTTCAGGAAGGGCGAACACACGGTTACATTGCTCTCTTACTGTTTTGCTGGACACTGGCAATGCTCACAGGTTATGTATAGTAGTACTATTTATATTGAAGGTGTTTTTTCCTAGTTCTGATGCTCCTTAGTAATTTTGTCTGATGACATTGTTCTCTGACTTTTTCTTTGATGAGTTTCTTTTTTTGATTTCCTTTAGTCGTCCCTCCTTCCCTCCTACGCCGACTGTGGGCCTTGATGGTGTTGACGGACCTACTACGATGGTATACGGAGCCGCTGTTGTGATGTCTGGCATGACTTGCAGTGTTGGTGGGCCACTGCTCTTCACCATCATGTTCCCCATTCCCCCGCTGGAAAGTTCCTGCCTCGCTTCATCATTATGGTGAGCAAATTATGCGCCTTGAAGTTGATTCGTTTGATGGTATCGTATAATTAATAATAATAATAATAATAATAATAATAATAATAATAATAATAATAATAATAATAATAATAATAATAATAATAATAATAATAATAATAATAATAATAATAATAATAATAATAATAATAATAATAATAATAATAATAATAATAATAATAATAATATAATAATAAGTATGCCAGGTTGAACAAAAACATTTCGCCTCAGAGGAGGGCAAAAAGAACGTTTTGTTCACAACCCCGCATACTTGTGAAACATTCGCAAGGCGACTGCGGCCGAAAACAGCAGTTACCAAACAAAAACAAGTCAACAATAATAATGAGAAATCTCAAGAAATCGTTTTTTGGAGAATTTTTGCTTCATGACTAAGTGCTCTGTCCTGTAAAAGTCAAGTAAAGGCATTGGAGTGGTTTCTATCATTCCGCAGAAAATGTAGTTTAGAGTGTATAACCTAGATTTTTATAGGAGTGTCTGTTGTCATTTTTCATTTTGTTAATCACGTGCAGTACGGAAAGGGCAACGAGGGATGAGAAGCCATTGCTTCTGCATGCGGATAGTGGGTCTCTGGTGTACGTAACCTTTGGGGTTTCGAAGCTCCTCGGAGTTTCTCATCTTGGTGCGTTTCGAAATTATCGAAGCGTTGAAACTGTTTGTCGATAAGGAGGCTGTCCCGGTTTTGTAACGTGTACCGCGTGAAGTTTGATGTCGTTGTGGGCGCGGAACTTCATTGAGTACAATTTGAGATTGACGTACGTGATGTAATTATTTCGTAAGTTTCAGAACTACGTGATATTTTGGAAAAGGGTGGGGGGGGGTTGGGCGGGTTTGGGGGAGGACGCGAGTGGTGTGTCCTGAGTTGGCCAATAGTGGTAATTAGGGGGTAGTGAGGGAGATGAAAGGAGCGATGCGCGGAAAAAAAGCGGATATGACCACGCGCGCACGCTGCCTCATAAATTTGGCCGTCCACCCTGTATGAATCCATAGATAAAGGGAGCTAAAGTGGCTGGAGCGAAGTCAATTTCTTTAGGTGCTTGAAGTCATGCCACAGACTTTTTTTCTCACCACAACTTGGTGAAAAACAAAAGTAAACAAATAGAGACAGAGCTGCAAATGAAATATTCCCAACAGGAACCAGTGTTTCGGATCTTTTATCATGCGATGCTGCCCACAGTAATGTTTATGGTGTCCCCTGGATTAAAAACAAGATTATTATAACACTAGAATACGGAAATGTCAAGGCTTCTTCATTAAAGGTGAGTAACACACATTACACATAGTTAGCATAATACCCTGAAAATATCCAGATCGCGGCTGTGCAACAGGTTGATTAGGCTGCCATTTAGATATTCTCAGAATATATTACCGCCGAATGGCGGGATGCAGACTTAAATTCGCTAGGGACTAGCATGAAGAAAAATTAGGTGCACTATTGTGGTGTCTATGTCGCGGCTACCCGACAGGAGATCTGTCGCGCGACGAGAAGGTATTAGGTCGCAACGAAAGTCCTGGCGCATTTCTTCAAAGTCCTGACAAACGGCTGCGCATTAACCTGGAGGGGAAATTTTTAACCATATACAGGAATGGTGATATTCCTTCATATTCCGAGTCTCACCTCCTGCACGCTTTTTGGAGCCTGGAAAATGCCATACGTTTCTACCCATGTACGCCACTGACTTCTTTGCGAATTTTGTCTGGGACACACAGCGAGCGAAGCCTGCCGCAAAATATGCTCTGTGGAAGTAGAGGGAGTGGTAAGTGAAAAAACCTGCCAACTTTGGTTCAGAAGGTTCCGCGAAGGAAACTACAACCTCGAAGATGGACGCCAACGGAAAGTTCAATTTCGAACGTTTGGAGCTGTTACTTCAAGACTTTCCGCATGCAAGCGCCATGGAGCTGGCAAAGGAGATGCAGTGCTTCAACATGGCCACAGGTCGTGTTCATCACATGCTGGAAAAAGTTGAGAAACTTGGTCGATTGATCCCTCATGAGCTGACAGAGCATTGCAAGAAAAGAGGTATCGGGGTGTGCAGAGGTTTTCTTGCAAGGAGTCGCCGTTTCGACTGGCTGGATAATGTAATTACTGGAGATGAAAGGTGGGGGCTCTACCTATGTCATACCAGAAGAAGACAGTGAATGGGTGCGAACCAGAAGCCAGAGCCTGTTCCAAAGCAGGAGGTTCATCCCAAGAAAGTTCCTCTGTCAGTTTGGTGGAGTGTTCGGGGAACACGTCATTACGAGATGCCAGACAATACCACCGTCGACGCTGAGGTGTACTGCTCACAACCACGAAGGCTCGCAGCTGAAGTCGCGAAACTTCGCCCGAAGCTGGACGAAGTCCTTCTTCATGAACGCGCGACCGCATGTTGCAAGGGTAACCCAGGACACATTGGCGGAACTTGGATCTGCGGTTTTACCCCATCCTCCATATTCGCCAGGTCTTGCACCTACGGATTACCACCCACTCCTTTCCCTGGCTCACTTCTCAAAGGATAAAAAGTACGACAACTTTCAATAGTTGAAAGCGGACATGGGCACTTCTTCGACTCGAAGCCTGCCGAATTTTGAAGGAGAGGCATTTGTTTCCTTGTCGACCGATGGCGGACTGTGTAAGTACTTGTGGAAATTATTATAATCGTATAACTATACGAATTTATGAAGATTATTATTCGGAATATATTATTCGGAATCTTTGCTGAATTCGAGCGATAGCGGGCGACGCATCCGCCAGAAGACAAAATGCAATCGAAGGGAAGTTTTTTCATGTTTTTTTTCTTATTATATTTATTATTATTTTTCAACCGTCGAAAAAAATTTCTATAGAGTCACGAAAATAAACAGAGAATTGTGGGAGGCTTTATCACATGAACAAGTCATATCATATGCTCGAATATACTCGGATCTGAACCGAACTGGCCTCAAAACAAGCTGGCACAAAAACTTACCGAGGAAACGATCAAGCCAAACCTGTAATGGACGCAACTCAAACTAGGCTTTAAATAAGTTATCGCGGTTACTCTAACGATTGCGGAAATACACGGAGCCAACAGGTTGAATAGGAATCAACCATATCGCAGCAGACAGCCCTCTTTCCCGAGAAGCAGCTGCACTATCCCTAAGCCGATCCCTAACTTTGAACCGTTGCTGGCTGCTTTACACCAACAAATAAGAGATATTTATTCAACAGCCAGGCAAACATTTGGTTCTAATTTGACCGAAAAGGAGAAGAAAGGACTTAGGAAACTATTGGCCAAGAAAAGGGAATTGAGATATAGTGTGGGAGACAAGAGCGGAGATTTTGTTGTTATCACAAAAGAAATGGACAAGGCAATTACCGCCCATAGCTTGGGGGATCGTAGCACTTACTCAGAGTCTTCTTTTCAGTCGTTTGACCAGGCAGCTAAACGACTTGAAAGAACCATAAAAACAGTGCTAAATGGGAAGTTGGACATGGGAACAATAAGACGATTCATTTCGTCTTCTCCGTGTATCCCTACTTACTACTCATTGGTCAAAACTCACAAAATCGCTGATAACACGTTGGACAATCTCACGGATAGAGACATCAAAACCCGTCCCATAGTTTCAAGCTGTGGAGGACCATCTGATAGAATAAGTTGGCTGTTGGTGAAAATCTTTTCTCCACTTTTGTCCAAGGTAACCTCACATCTGACAAACACTGGGGATTTCATGACTTCCCTCAGTCAATGTCACATCCCAACAAGCACACTATGCGAGCTTCGATGCAGTCTCGCTCTATACCAACGTCAATACACGGGACGCAATTGAAGCATTGTTGGCCTTGTGGCAAAGACACAGAGACGAAATCTACACTTTTGGACTCAACGAAGATGAATTAAGAGATTTACTCAAGGCTACACTGGAGTGCAATATTTTTCAATTCGACCAGAAATTCTATGCTCAGCATCGCGGTCTAGCAATGGGATTAAGAATAGCTCCACTGCTAGCAATTGTATATTTGGACCATTTGGAACGAAGATCGTTAACCGCTGGAATAATTTTCTACAAGAGGTACATAGACGACGTATTCATAGTCGGCTCCTCTTCCAATGAACTGGAAGAAACACTTAACAATTTGAATTCTCAAGATCCTAATATCCAGTTTACTGTAGAAAATCCGAATGTGGAGGGTTTTGTTCCATTCTTAAATACAAAAGTCCGAATAAGAGATGGAGCTACAGAATTAGTTTGGTATAAGAAACCAGCATCAAAAAATGTATTATTGCACGGTAGAAGCTGCCATCCTACATATATGAAAGCCAACATAGTACGGAACCTAATAACCACCAAGGAGAAAATTTGTACCCAACAATCTTTCGAAAGTAGATTCGATGGTGGACAATATTCTAAGGGAGAACGGTTATGTAAAAGCACCAATATATACATGGAGACCACACTCGACACCAGATGGAATATCCATGGTGATGCCATATGTCAATGAAAACACGGCATTAAAAGTGAACAGTGTGGTCAAAAGTTCGCCTCTCCCGATACGATTAATATTCCGTCCGCCACCGAATCTCAAACGCCTACTCACATACTCGAGGCCCTATGAAGAAAAATGCGGCAGAGAGGGTTGTAGCTACTGTATCGATTCAAAAATATGTCAGCTCAGGGGGTCAGTTTACCTAGTAGAATGTCAGGGATGTGGGCAAAAATATGTCGGAGAAACGATGAGACCTCTTCATAGAAGGCTAGATGAGCACCGCAGGGCACTGAGAAATCCGTCAGCTTATCCTAATAGCAGTTTCTCCAGGCATCGTACAAAAGAACATGCACAAGAAAATCCCCCTACACTAGCAGTTAAAGTGCTACACCGCTCAATAGAGAGCACAATGGAGAGGAAAATACTGGAAGCCCTTGAGATAAAACGCTTATCACCCGAAATAAACAGCAAGGAAGAGCTACGTGACATCCTTCAAATTGTCACATAATATCATGCATTCCAATCGCTGCATGCCCTTCCCAATATTTAAGGGTGAGAGTAGGGTAGGTTATCCTTATTTCTCGTTGGGTAAGTTTGAAGGTTCACGGAGGCAGACACGTGTGAGTTGGTCCAATATATCTTGTATATTGCCCGGCTTCACTAAGAAAGCTATTTCAGGCCTGACGAAGGTGCTAGGCACCGAAATATCGCAATAATTTTGGAAGCTTTTGAGATTGAGTTCTTTTGAATCTTTTGAAGCTTTTGAAATAAACTTTTTGGAGCCTCGAATTGTTGTTCAACACATTAGATACCTATGAGGCTTCGGGACAGCACCATTCTGATTGAATTATTTCAATGTTCCCTTGTCGACCGATGGCGGACTGTGTAGTAGGTACTTGTGGGAATTATTATTCGGAATAAAGTTCAATTCAAAGAAAAATATGAGTTTTTGAAATTGAGGGTCGAATCCGCCATTACTTTCGTTGCGACCTAATAGAAACGCAGAGCAGTCAGCGGACGAGTGGCAGCGTGTACTGGATTGTTCGCGTCAAGTTGAGTAGAATTTACCTAGATACGTCCCACGTCACAAGCATACGTTGCAAGTCGTCCGCAGCCGTCTGCATCCGTGCCTTCTTGCCGCGCGACGGGTCTCATGTTGGGCGCCCCAAGGTAGCATAGAAGGGTGAAAGCACAGGCTTCATTTTCGGCTGCTCGTTGCAAGCAGGGTCAACGAATCCTTAGATTCTCAACGAGGTGGGTCGCATTCGAGTTCTATTTTGTTGATGAAGGGTCGTTTTGGTTTGGTCACGGTGAGAAGGTTAAAAGATGAAAGGAAGGGGGATCGTATCTTTGGAAGTCAAGGGGGCCGTAGAGGTAGCAAAGGGAGAGGGTCCTATCCGACGGGTTGGGAAAAACTTCACGAAAAAAGCAAGAAGTAGGGAAATTAGAGGATTTTCCGTTTTTTAGACTACCCTCCCCTTTGAATAGCCGTTTCAGAGGACAAGAAAAAAGAAATGTGTAGTTAGGCTGTGTCAACTGGTCTCAGGATCAAATATTTGTTAGGATGGTCACCATGGTGCGGACGTTGGTTGAAGTGGAGGAGAGGGGGTCGAATCGAGACCTTTAAAATGGGTGTTGGCAATGATTTTGTAATCTGCACAGCACGCGGTTGACCATGGTTATTCCATAGGTCAGTACATTGAAGTGCATCTACAAGTTATGTAGAATGAATTATAAATCATGGCGAGCTGAAATCAGTGCCATAAAGTCGAACATCCCAATCCATTTCTCCCTCTCTATCAGTTCCTAGATGAACAATGTGAAATTTCCTTAACAACAGTTCCGTTTTGTAGCGCATAACCCTTCAATTTCGACTTCTCGCTTCCCCTTTTCGGAGATTGACCATAAAACCCAAATGAACTTCTTACCAAATACTGAACGTGCTTGACAGGTTGTCACAAATGGACTTTAACTTATTTGACATATTTTCGATCAATGTTAAAGTGCACACGGGGTATGTCTGGGACAACAAAATTTGCGGTGTGGCGCTAATTTAGAGGGAAAACTTCCACGAAACAAGTCTTTGTCTATGTAATTTGTCGTCCACATAATCCGATAAAGTGGTGGCCTAGAGAGTTAACATCTACCCCGAGAACCTTGGGTTTTACAAGATCTGCTTTTCCAAAATGCGCCACGCTCTTGTTAGTAGTGGAACCTCCGGGAAATTGATTGAATGGCAAGGAGCTTGCATTAAGTCATCGCGGCTAGGGATCCAGTCACAAACGAGTTGTAGCTACAAAATGGGTCCTTCTGAAAGTACTGAAGCACTTTGGAGTTACACGCCTAAATTTTTATTTTAGTTTACATCCAAAGTTCCATTATTATACAATTG
>MU873642.1:3730-15469 GCA_036418205.1 Ostertagia ostertagi | reverse complement strand
GGAAATAGATAATGCTAGTGCGGCTTAGAAAATCTTTATGAAACGAGTGAGGTGTCTCTTGTTGTACACTTCGAGTGGGGTGGAGGAATTAAGGTTTAGATTTAGACCGAATAAGCAAGATCAATCTGCCGTTATAACACCAAATATTGAGCGTGGAATCAGTGAGAACATCACGTGTTTTGTGGGTAAAGGATTGAACAAACGTGGGTCCTTATTGGAGAGACGGTAGCACCCCACGCACGAGCCTCTCCACGGGAGACCGAACCACTCAGCCTGAGAGATGTTAGTGAATGCTGACGGCAGCGACTCGCGGCTATGTCAGAAAGCATTTGGCAATGAGCAGAGTGATATTCTTTATTGTTTTCTGGCTCAGAATTTTATTTCCATGGAGACCCCAATGCTTACCGACCGCCTCAGTTACCGAAGTTTTTTGTCAAAATGAATAATGGCCGTGGAACTGAGGAAGCAATTGGTTCAGTTCTAGCCAGGATGAATATCGGTCGAGGAAATCCTCGACAGTGGCGTATTTGTCAAGGTGGGTCATGGGAGCCGTACTCGTGGCTTTCAGTAAGCCGATGTCATAGTTTGCGAATCGAGCGATTCGCTAGCGAATCGCTGGATCCGAGCGTTGCGCCAGCGAATCGAACGTTGCACCAGCGAATCGAACGATGTACCAGCGAGTCGAACTAGGTACCAGCGACTCAATAGTGGCGGGACCCAACGTTCAAAGGAAGCCCGCCACTTTCAAACAGTGTCACGTGACAGTGGACGCTGTTTGAAAGTGGCGGGACTTGACAGTGGACACTGTTTGAAAGTGGCGGGCTTCCTTTGAACGTTGGGTCCCGCCACTATTGAGTCGCTGGTACCATAGTTCGACTCGCTGGTACATCGTTCGATTCGCTGGCGCAAAGTTCGATTCGCTGGCGCAACGCTCGGATCCAGCGATTCGCTAGCGAATCGCAAACTATGACATCGGCCGTAGCGTCATTGGCATCGTGGGGCAGATTGGAGGGATGGGGTGTAGCGCAGCAGAAAACAAGGATATCGGGAAAATGATATAAAATATTCTTTGCAGGTTCAGTCGCTCCGTCTCTCTACCTTCGAGAAGGAAGTATTTGAAAGTATACAAAGAATGAAAGTGCATCTTTGCAAGGAACAGGGTCACATGTGCACACGCGCTGCGAAGGCATTTCCTCTATCTACCGCCCGCTCCCTCTCCCTAATACCTCGTTGAGAATGACACTGTTGTTAGGGACGCTGTCGCAAAAACGACAACCGTGAAGAAAAGGCCCTGGGCAAATGAAGTTGCTCTTCAGGTCATAGGAGTTACGAAATTTGTTAGATTAACACAGAGAAGCTCCAAAAGTGTTATTCCAAAAGAACTCCAAAAGTTCGCAAGAGTCCAAATACTCCAAAAATTTAAAAGAATTCCTTTGGAAATTTCCGCGATATTTCGGTAGAGTACCTTCTTCAGGCCTGAAATATTAGGTTGTCTCATAAATGATGTCGCTTTTTTTCGACCAAAAAAATTTTTATTTAAATCCCTCGCTTTTACATCTCCTCATACACCGTTCAAGAGAGAATTGCCTGCTCTACAAAATGCTGTGTTCCACTCCTACCTATGTCTTCAGATTTTCGAAATTTTAGCCTGCAAAATGGGAGGCCCTGCCAAAAAAATTGTCCAAACCGACAACTAGCTCTAACTTTATCTTCTCTTGACAGAAATCAATTCATGATGTACCCTCTACTTCCAAATATTCCACTCCTAGGCTGCCGAAAAAGCTTTGCCGTGTTTCTTATTGAATTGGCTGTTACCGATGAGCCATAGCAACCATAGCAACTTAAGCAACTTAAAAAAGCCACAGCAAAAAGCACTTCCCTACCAATTTTTGGCCTTCAGAAGGCCGCTCAGCGAAAATGAGACATAGTGTTGTCGTCCCCGTGAGAGCCCCTACAGCATGCAAAAAACCGTTTTGAAAAAGCGCTCCACACACCTGAACGACCTCCCTTGTTAGACACACCTTGTTGGTATTCTATCACCATGTCCTGACCGCCGCCACACAGCTCACAAGGAATGGTTAATTGGTCGGTCCGGCCATTGTAATGAGGAGTTGTCTGGTGTATGCGTCTTGCGACGCTGAGCTTCAACCTGCTTTCGATTTTCGCCGACAATTCTCTGAACGGAGTTAGGAGGGATTCTTCTCACTGGAATATCTCACTGTGGTGCCCTCTACTTTCCCTGTCCCACTCGGCTCGCAAAAGAAGAGCCGCAGAGCAGCTAATGCAGTGGGTGTGATGGTCTAGTGATGAATAACGCCCCTTGCTTCGTAGGGGTGAGGTCATATGCTCGAATACTTGTCGGTGACAAACTTTTGCATTTTTTCAAGGCAGCTTATACGAGCTCAGAAAGCGTTATATACAGTCGCTTCAAAAGTATAAAGCCACCCTTAAATGCAGCCGTTCCGAATTAGGATAAAGCCTTCGTGGCTTGATACATACTTCTTGAATTCGCAACGAAGTAAACTTTGTTGTACAAACCACTATAAGCTAGAAACGGTTTCATAAGAAAATTTGAAAACTCCCCTGTTTCAAAAGTATAAAGCCACCCCGGGAGAGTAGGCAACAGCGGTAAAAATTTTTGTTCCTGTTAACTCATTTGGAGTTCTTTGGCCATAATTAGCACAAACACATTACGTCTTCAATATATCTCGTGGATCTACGTTTTCTTTTGAAGAGCAAGTTCGTGCGAGGACGTTACATGAAGCTGCCCATTCAAATCGCTCCATTGCTGCTCAACTTGGACGTTCTCAAAGCTGTATCGACAACTTTTGAGGAATCCAGCTTATTATGGAAAGGAAAGATCCCTGGAAGGCCACGTGTACTGCTTGAACATTATATCCGCCATATTCAACGATCCCTTTCCAATTCTACTGCGACCATCAGTCAGATCCGATACGAGCTCTCCCTTTTTGCTTCGAAAAGTTCCATCTGGAGGGTCGCTAACTCTGCTCCAAATATCGTGCGACAATCCATGATGAAGACTCCACGTCCGGAACAGCATCACAAAGCACCTCGTCTCGAACTCGCCCGGAGGAACATGCGAACGAGTTGGGGTTCGGTAGGTGATTCTACAGGGTAGGGAGCACTTTCATCGACACGTAGTTAATGGTTTGTTGTGTTCAGGTCATTTTCTCTGACGAGAAGAAGTTCAACCTTGGACGGGCCGGATGGTTATCACAGCTAGTGGAGAGATCTTAGAGAAGATCCGTTGGTATTTAGCAGGAGAAACACCTTTTCCTACTCTGCAACGCTATTCTAGCTAAGTGAAACAATGTCGTATGTGGGATCCTGCATCAAGCAGCACGCGGCATTCAATAGAATCTACCGATATCAGTGGTGAATATTACCAGAGCTGATCCGAATTTCACCCAGCTCGATATATGCCCGCAATAATCCGTCATTTTTTGAAAACTGAAATAATCTAGCTGCCGCGAAAATTTGTAGATACCCGGGGCGGTATTCAATCCTTCCCCCAGGGGTTGGGGGACGGAAATCCCTTTAAATTTATTTGTTTTAACGATGTAGTTTCTTCATTTTCAATGCATGTTTACTTGACATACATACATACATTAAATGTAGGCCCTTTATCAGGACAATCCCAGTTGGGAAGACAGAGAAAATTTTAAGGGATTTTCGTCCCCCAACCCCTAGGGGAAGGATTGAATACCGCCCCAGGAGTGTTCTGACCATTTCAGCACTTGTGGTGAATGTCAGCACCACTTCGCCGAACACTGGTTCACTTAGACCGCTTCGTAACACAGAATCCACCGAAATCGTCATTGCTATTCATATCCTATTATTGCTACTGGCAGATGGGGCAGATGCCCTCAGTATTTCAGCTAGGGCGGTCGTAGTGTAGCCCTCCTAAATGTGGCAGAATTTATCACTTCATGTTATTAAGTGTTATCAAGTCCTACCAGTCAGTATCACAATCTGTCACGCACTTGTATGTAAACTGTCATCAATTTATGATTTTATCATCTATGCAAGCGCGCAGAGGAAAATGGTGAGACTCATTTTTTTACGCCCTTGACAACGCCCATTTGTCGCTACCAGTTTTGTCACAACAGTCTCATGTAAATAGTTAACACATCACGCGTGAAGCCAAGTGCGTCCGAGCTGCGCACGACAGCCTCAAACCAGTCCTCTCGTATTTCAGAAGGCTCTTCAAGTAGGATGCACGGCGCATTCGAGAAGGAGCGATCATGTTTGAAAGCTTCATCAATCTAACATCTTTTTACTCCTTTGGTTTATAATTCTCATGTTCTGGCATTTCAACGGTCAGTGCTTATTAAAAATTGTCACATCGGGTATAAGTCGGCGCATTAAAAGAGTCTTCCTAAATGAGTCAACTCTAACATGTCGCTTAAATATGCTTCGAGTTCATGTCGAAGCCTCTCTTAAAACGAAGTCATATTTACAGAATTTATGACGCAAGAAAGCGCGGTGGTAGTAGCCGTCACATGCTATGTAAAAGGTCGAGGTACTTTTGCTCTCTCAGAAATATACCTTCAAAGAGTTTCAACATACATATATTCGTAAAAAGCAAAATTGCGGTACTCGCCTTAAAAACTGCAAAATTCACACGAAAAACGCAATTTCGCGTCTTCGCGTCTTCGTTTTTCTGTTATAACTCGGTTCAAAATTGAGCTTTTCAAAAAAAAAACGAAAACGATGTTAAGTTCAGCTCGTCGAGCTCTATAAGAATGTGTCCTAAAGTTTTCTAGCGGCACTACACTGGATTGCGCCATGCACTCAATTTTCATCTCAAAAAGTAGTTGCTCGCATGTGATGTGTATATAATCCCGCTTATGCGAGCTGACCGCTACACAGAAAGAAGGGCCTCAAAACTTACCCCAGAATGCGCCACGTACTCAATCTCATCCACTACATTGTGAGATTAGATGAATGTTATTTTCCGAATTCTTAGATCTTCATTTCGTTTTAAGCGCTTACTGGCTTTACGTGTTCCCTCTGCTCTCAATATCCCATCCTCTGTATATCAAGTGGAATCTTTGAACAGTTCTCAGCAGGCATAGTGGGCCTATTATGTGACATTTTCCATTTTCAGAGGAGATGTTTTGCAGAAAGCTGTGAAGATAGCGAACAATTTCCTTCACTGTCGTAGACTACGGTCACTTGTCTGTAGGAATTATATGGAAAACTTGGTCGCAGGTGAGCGTTCCTTCCGTGGTGTGGCCCCAAACATCACTCCTCGTCATGCCCTTGTGGAATGATCAGATTTTTTGCTTTTCCAGATGGACTTAGAAAACTGAGATGTGTACCAGTCGATTCCCGATTGTAGAACGTATACAACACTATTCATAATCAAGAATTTGTTTTTTCACTGTTTTCGGCCTTGCTACTCATTGCCGATCGGCTTCTCAGCCCTTCACGGCCACGTGCGATCCACGTGCGCGGTGCGTGAGAGCTCACGTGACAGCCGATGGCCTTCGGCCGTAGCTGGCGGGCAGCCCGATCAATATGTCGCTATGGCTGTTGCACGAGCGTGGGAACGGCGTGGACAAAGGTTTCCAGTTGAAATAGAGAGGATGGATATTGAGAGCAGAGGGAACACGTAGCTAGTAAGCGCTTAAAAACGAAATGAAGATCTAAGAATTCGGAAAATAACATTCATCTAATCTCACAATGTAGTGGATGAGATTGAGTACGTGGCGCATTCTGGGGTAAGTTTTGAGAACCTTCTTTCTGTGTAGCATTCAGTTCGCTGGGCGGAAGTGGTGTAGTGAGGGCGGAAGTGGTGTAGTGACAAGTGGCGCGCTTCACCACGCGAGCGGTCCGGGGATCAAATCCTGGGTCGTGAGTCGCCCGGGCCAACCAAGCCTTCCATCCCTCCGGGGTCGGTTAATTGGTACCAGACTTGTCTGGGAGGATAAAAACACTGACTTGAACATAGAAGTAGAATGCGTGCCGCATCCCAAAAAGGGATTGATCAACGGCAAATGCTTTATCCTTTATCCTTTATTCTGTTCGCATAAGCGGGATTACATAACATCACATGCAAGCAACTACTTTTTGAGAAAAGTTGAGTGCAGCGGCGCAATCCATGATGGTGCCCCTAGAGGACTTGAGGGACCGCTTGTCAGAGCTCAACGAGCTGAACTCAACATCGTTTTCGTTTTTTTTTTTGAAAAGCTCAATTTTGAACCGAGTTATAACAGAAAAACGAGAAAGACGCGAAATTGCGTTTTTCGTGTGAATTTTGCAGTTTTTACGGCGAGTGCCGTACATCGGAGCTTTGGATTTTCTTTCCTTTTTTCTCTATGGCGGTCCACCTCTCATCCCTACTTTCACATTTGAGTGGAATCAACCCATCAATTAATCCTGATTCTTGCCTTTAATGGGAAGGGCGGAAGTGGTGTAGTGGCAAGTGGCGCGCTTACCACGCGAGCGGTCCGGGGATCAAATCCTGGGTCGTGAGTCGCCCGGGCCAACCAAGCCTTCCATCCCTCCGGGGTCGGTTAATTGGTACCAGACTTGTCTGGGAGGATAAAAACACTGACTTGTACATCGGCTGGCCCCCGCAAGTCATTGTATAGGCCACATCGCATTCAAACGCCACTACGAATGTACAAATGGAAGTAGAATGCGTGCCGCATCCCAAAAAGGGATTGATCAACGGCAAATGCTTTATCCTTTTATCCTTAATGCAGTACACCGCACGAGTTAGGAACAACAGGATTTGTGGAGATCAACGCAACACAACGACGAAATTTCAAATACGAACACTGCCAATCAGATTGAGTTGACCGTTGCTTCCATCCCTTTCATCCACTTCTTCACAGTTGGACATCTCGTTTCGTTCTTGTTTCGATCCAGGCGATAAAGCTCCTGGTCTTCTACCGGTGTATAGCTGTTAGCTCCATTTGTGACCATTTGACAATAAACGAACTAAATCAGAGAAAATATTGAAAAATAACAAAAAATGTTGTTAGTACAAGGATCAACACATAGTTCTGTTGATCCTTGTGAGCCAACCGCACTTTCCAGGCTTCGGTTAAAACTGGTGATTCGAGGGCCGCTGATTCTTTTTTTTCAAAAAGCTACCTGTGGGTGAGTTCTCAAAAAAATGCTCACTAACGTTGACGGGTTTGGCATCTATCGTTGTTCGTTACGAACATTCGGGTGAAACGTGCTGATATCTCATGAGAGGGATCTTTCTCTTGAGAATTACTATAGAAACTGTATTGGCACGAAAAGCAGCGTTAAAAATATCTGGGAGTCGAAGCACAGACGATTGCAGCTTGGAACGAGCCATCCCAGAAAGGGTTGTTTTTTCAAGTGAATGCAAGCAATTCCTGATCAAGTGGTTTGTGATCTGAAAAACGGCTGAAAACAACCACCGTTCAAGGTATTCCTATGGTAGCTCCATCGTCTCAGGTGCAACCCAAAGTACTAGGTTCAGCAATAAGTTACCCACCGTTTTTTAGGCTCATAGTTCTTTTTTTGCTGATTATTTACAACGGTTGATGTAGTACTTGAAGCGCTCAATCTCTTGTACGCTTTTGCATCTACTCGTAGAATCAATGAGCCTGGGATGAAGGCACGGTTGCAGAGAGGACTGTTCGAGAGCGTTTGTTGATTACGCATTTATTGTTGTTTTTGTTTGGTTTTGTAACAAACTATGAATGAAATGAAAACAGCGGATAATTACTGCTTAACCTAATACTAGTAACGAAACCAGTGCTTTGGTTGCACTTAAAGCAACAGTCCAAGGAGGGTTTCAACCAACTCAAACCTGAGGTGTGGAAGCATGCCCCAGCCCAAGTGAAGTTCATAGGAACTGTCACTGAATTAAAAACTTACCTTTGAAATGCGTAGGAAGGGCTCGAACTTCTTCGAAAAGGGCGGGTCCACCGAGCCTCGGTGGAGCCGCCCCCTTGCTGCTGTGAAGAGCGCGTAGTTGATTGGCGGTCGTTGCGGGACCGCCGGGACTATTTGAGGTCGATCCTTTAAAGCAATCGATGTAGTGATGCCGACAACGCTGAATTTCTACATTTTTTCCTTCTACCTTCTACCTTCAAAACATGAAACGATCCCATTATTGCGCCCCAATTGCAATAGCTGGCAATTGCAGCAATTGCCAGCTATTGCAATTGGGGCGCATTTACTGCGGGCATGTTCATACAACTCGTCCAACGAGCGTCTTCCTCCATTGCTAAGTGGCGAGGGGAGTCCCTGTCTAAGTCCCTGTTCGACGTCTTTTTTAACTTTTCTTTCATTATTGGTCAACTTTCACCCACAACTTCATTATCGGTGGTTTTTGCCCGCGAATTCGTTCTTGAACTGTTGCTTTAAGACGATGGAGCTCAAACACGTGGTAAGTAGTTCTGGAAACCTGGAGAAGTGGAACACTGCTAACATTTACTCTGCTCATAAAGCTCAATAAGTGCTTACGTCTTGAGCCTTCTCGAAATAGGCGTAAAAGCAAGTAGAGGATTGGAAACACATCTTCAGACAATCTCCGACGCTGGAAACGTGAGAAACGGGTCCCCCATTTCCAAACACTGTTGCACCGGGTTTGATCTTAGTGAAGGTGCATGGGTGAGCTGGAGCTATCTGAAACGAAATTAGCTTGTATTTAAGTTAAGGATCCGAGGAGAATACTCTGTGCCCACTTTATTCTGACACTTGCGATAGGTCTTGGCAATTGCATGGCTATGTACTTCCAAGCGAGGTCGACCGTCGCGTTCGCTCTTTTTGAAAGTTTTACGACTCCACGCCCTCACCATCAGCCTTCCAAGCAGGGTCGGTCCTACCGTTGCGACTTTTCCGAAATTTTTACGACCCCCTCTTCCAATCAAAAATTTCACGACCCCCCCCCTTCATCACCACCCTCGCCATCATGGTCGCTGTTTCTATAGTATTTAATTCTGAGACCAGTCGACACACCTAACTCCACCCACTTTTCTCTCCAAAAAAGCCGTCGAGCGCGAGGGTGGGGGCTGATGGTGATGGCGTGGGATCGTAAGCCCCAATACGAAACGTTTCCTCCTCTCCCGAAAATTTCTCAATTTTACGCTTGGGATTCTTTCGCGAAGTCCTTGCCAAATTGACAGAATCATCTCAAACCGCGCAGAAACGACTTTTTTCACAACGCCGACCCCACTCTCACAAATATGACCCCATTCGCATTTTTCCCAAACATGGTTGCCTTGTTCAATCCCAAGTACGACCCCTACTTCCCAAAATCGCTCACACATACAACCCCTTGTTCAAACAACGCGAACGGACGGTTGTCTCTGCTTCCTGGTCCGAATTTCAACTCTGAATCAAATGGGACACTTTTCGAAAGAGCCTGCTAACACGTCCAGATGAGCCGATGTGCCAACTTCGAAATTCTTGGACATCTTCCTTTCCTAAGGGACCTGATTCCGTCGTACGATCACCTTCCCCAACACCACCCTTTTCACCGTAAGCCTTTTTACAGTTTCCGATGTCCAGAAAATTCAACGCATCTAAATTGCTACATTTTTCTCCAGACAGTGTCGAGCAGGAGTGGGATGAGGTTAGGTGAAATGCAGGTCTATTAATTCCATAGTTTTATGAGTTTTGGGTACTTCTTGATCAAGAGAATCACGAGTGCGCACCACCCCTTAGATGTCGATTATTCATCCATGCATGAATTTGCATATGCTAAGGCGAGTAGCATGTCATAATTTTCTTATTTCAGTAAATGTTGTTTTCTCTGATTTTCTTGAATCGCGTTACGGAGACAAGACAATGCAATCGCCTCTGGCTCCTGCACATGAGCGGCGGTGTCATGTACTCCACGTTCTTGGTGCCATCCTCTTGTTCTCTGCCTCCTGCTTCGCAGGGCACTTGAAGGGGGAAAGCGTTCAGCGGGGAGCTAAAGCTCCCACTGCAGCCGACTGACTCTGGCCAAAGGAACCACCGAGATTATCGCCCACGGGCATCACCTAGACGCTTAATCATCCAAGTCCATCACCTAGACGCAGAATCAGGCCCGGTCTGTTCGCGTTGAGGAGGAAGATCGGCCTGCTAAGACCGGCGGACTCGCGAAGGCAAGCTGCCCCCTTATAGGTAGGGTAGGTGGGTTTAGAGTCAAATGTCAAGGCTGTCAAGTCAAAAAAGTCAAGAGGATCAAGTATACTGATCGAGGGACTTACAAGGGAGGTCTTTCAGGGCAAGGTGCGCTTTTTCAAAACGGTTTTGTGCATATTGTAGGGACGCATGTAGGGAACGCAAAACCATGTTTCATTTTCGCTGAACGGTTATAGCAGTACCAAAAAAGAAGCATAAGGTACTGTTAAGGGTTCGATCCCCCGTGGCGACTAAATTTTGCATTTGGGTTGGCGCCTACGGTTTGGTGCCAAATCGCGCTAAATATCAAAATCAGATGTCAAATTCATCGTCAGGACCATTTTGAAGCCAACAAGTGGCCGCCAACCTTGATTGCAAAATTTAGTCGCCGCGGGGGATTGAACCATCAAGAGTATTATTCACCACTTTTTTGGTACTACTAAAACCGTTCAGCGAAAACGAAACATGGTTTTGTGGTCCATACATGCGTCCCTACAACATGTACTAAACCGTTTCCAAAAAGCGCACCTTGCCCTGAAAGACCTCCCTTGTTAGGTTCATTCTATGAAGTTCTAGAGATAATAAATACACTCGTTGTGAGGGATGATTTTAGCCAAAACATGAACCACCAACACTTATATCTGGGGAACGATGCCCTCAGTAAAGATTAGTGGGATTACGAAGTCCGATGAGTGACTGCAACCGTAACCCGTGACTGGTTGGCGCGCGATGTCACGTGCGGGAAGTATGGGAAGAAATGTGTGAGTGTGTGAAGATGTGGGAAGTGTCACACATGGACTACTCGGTGCGCACTAACTACAATGCAAGCAGCGAAAGCCAACGAATGCCCTGATTGAATCTATTATTTCTTATAAAAATACAAGTTCTCAGCTTCAATCAAGACCTCAGAGGGGCAGACACGACCTTCATTCCATTCGAAAAATCCTTGGCGATGGCTCACCCTGGTTTGACCGTATCACAGAAGGGGCAACGGATAAGAACAAACACACACGCCAACCGTCACGAGCGCAAAAACCCAGAAACGAGAACAACCTCTTATCATTCTGAATGTAACATGGTACCCAGGTAAGAGATTTTGCCTTACCTGCGAAAGGTACACGACAATGGCCAGTGCAGTGGGGCGAGACACCATGAAGCTCGTGGTTCCTGAAATCAGAGTTATCCGAAAAGAAGGCCTGCTTCCAGACAGTACTCAAAATCATACGAAATCGAGAACAATACTATTAAGTATGACTTTTTCTCACCAAAGAGGACACGAAAGGTCCCACTGCAAAGGAATTGCAGTCTTAGCAACGATGATCTGTGTATGGCTTTTGTATAAGTGACACCTAGAGATAGATCAAGAGCAGTTGTTCCAAAATGCTGCTCTTAGCAGCAGGGGCTTTGTAAAGTAGTGTGAAGCAGCTTATGAACTTGAAAGAAGCTTCAAACTTTATGGAGATTGCTGATGATAGCCGGGATCACCTCTATCATGTAAGAATGAGGCGCGTCTTGCCTATAAAGTGGACCCGGACGAAGTAAAGCATGCTTCCAAGAAGGACGTTGGTAACGCATTCAGAAACCAGGCAACAGAAAAGGGTTTTGTGTTACTAG
>MU873641.1:6874-19582 GCA_036418205.1 Ostertagia ostertagi | reverse complement strand
CGCGGACGCTCCACCATATTGACAGAAGAACCTTCTTCGGATGAAGTTCCTGTTTTGGGACAGGATCTGGCTTCTGGTCCGCATCCACCCACTGTCTTTTCCTGGTATGATTTACGTAGAGCACCCACTTTTCATCCCCGGTAATGACATTATTCAGCCAATCGAAACGGCGGCTCCTTGCAAGAAATCCTTTGCACACCTCAACACGCCTTTTCTTGGACTGGTCTGTCAGCTCATGCGGGATCCATCGACCAAGTTTATTGACTTTTCCCAGCTTGTGGAGGGCACGACCTGTGGCCATGTTGAAGCACTGCATCTCCTTTGCCAGCTCCTTGGCGCTTGCATGCGGATTGTCTTGAAGTAGATGCTCCAAACGTTCCAAATTGACTTCTGTTGGACGTCCACCACGAGGTTCATCTTCGAGGTTGTAGTCTCCTTCGCGGAACTTTTTGAACCAACGACGGCAGGTCCTCTCACTCACCACTCCTTCTCCTTCCGCGGAGCATATATTCCGGCAGGCTTCGCTGGCTGTGTGTCCCAGACGAAATTCGTAAAGAAGGCAGTGGCGTACATGGGTCGAAACATTTGGCATTTTCCAGGCTTCAAAAGGCGTGCAGACAGTAAGACTTTAGAATATGATGAAATACCATTGGTCCTATGTATGGTTACGAAATATCCCGCGCTGGGTATTGTGCAGCCATTTGCCAGGCTTTTGAAAAATTCGGCCAGGACTTTCGTTGCGACCTAACTATATCGAATCCCCAGCCACGCGTCGCATATGTTCACCAGTCCTAGCAGGTAGGGCGGCATTCGATTGGTACTCGTGGCTCTCAATTTTAAAGAATTACCCTAATCGAGGTTCCGGTTGGGCAAGTTTCGCCTATTTTGAATCCTATCTATGATCATGCAGTGAATTGCGGGAGCTACCAAAATAGGATGAAATGTAAGGACGGTTTGGATGAAGAAATTTATTCTCTAGTAAAAAAAAACTATGAGGTAATTCGCCGTAAAATAATACAGAAACAAAAAACAGCTACGTCGTTGAACGAGAATTCAGCTAAGATTTCCATATACTTAAAGAAATGCCCCAATAGTATCCAGAAATCGACAAGGTGACTATTTTATTTATATGGACTGCACGGATTCGATTCAACCCTCTCAACAGAATCATTTCTCAAATTCTTTCTTTATTCAGTGTTTTTGATGGGGTTCTCGGGAAAATCGTTGGTTTTAAATTTCCACGTACACTCTGCAAAAGAGAGGCAGGTCACAAGCCAAGATGACACAAAGCTTTATTCGGCTAACGTTTCGGCTTTCTCGCCTTCGTCAAAAAGGTTTCGAGGTTAGAAATGACTCTGTGGCAGGCCTCGCACTGATCTCTGACTTTAACAGCTCTGACGAAGTCGGACGAAGCCGGAGCGGGTTCGGCCGAACAAGAGCTTTGTGTAGGTTTGCTTGCTTTGGCTTCGAGATAAGCCGGCTAAGCAAAGAATACCACACACGATTCATCGATCGTCGATCCTGTGTACTATAGAGGCTGGCCCGTTTCCCGATCCAGCTAACGCTTCCTTTTAAGTGCATGGGAAACTTTGTGATCGTTTTCGAAACTCATTGATTACCATTCAGCTGAGGGTTGGAATCAGAAAAGTAGGCCGATCTAAGGGACCCTCCTCCTCTAAGAGGGAGCTTAGGAGAACGCAGAAGCTTCGGGAAAAAACTCCCTGGGTTTTGAACAAAAGGGAGATGTTACACGTGGTTTTAAACACATTGCCACAACAACGCCTCTGTATCTTGCAATAGCGCCGGGGAAATAATTCATCCTTTTGAAATATGAAAATTAGAACTCATCATACATTACAATGGCCATAGGTTTCCTCGTTTCATCAATTTGCAATAAATAAAAGGCTCTCTCCTATACGTTCGCACGCTTTCGCACTTCTTTTAGCCGACGACGACTTTGCACACGAGTGCGAGGTTACAAAAATCGGCGTTGTTTGGCTGCCGAGGCAGTGCGTCGGGGAGGAGAGCGCAGACATAAAGGTGACATCACCTAATCGCGTCAACCAATCAGCATACGCTACACTATTACGGTAGTCGCCTGGTCGTCAAGTCATTGCTATATGGCATATCTTTGACTATGCTATTGAGAGAAGGAGCTGGCTCTGTTTTTGGAGGAGAAGTCAGTACAGAAAAACGTTTTAAGGTACGTAGTGGGTTAAACGACTACTTCGCTTTTTTTTCAGGGCTAATGGGAGAAATTTAGCATCCTATTGATCTCCATAATAATCTTTTTCATGTGTTGTTCAACTTCCTAGCGTCCAATTTCCGTGCTCTCCGAGAACAAAAAAAAATTTCATGGTTTTTACATCGTCGAAAAAACTATGGTGAAAGTGTACATAGTGAAAGAGCGAACTAACGACTGAGACGGCAGCTGAACACATTTTGAAGGCCTAGCCAAAACGGTCCCATGACTGCAGTCAAAACCACCGTGATCCGTGATCTTTTGATTTTTGAAGAAGTTACTCATGGTTCCAAGAATCAAGCCATGACGGAGGTGAGCTAGCGCAGCTAAAGAGCGTCGCGAAATTCTGTGCGCGTTTGTTGACTTTATGATGAGTGTACGCACAAAACTGATGGATACAAGCTGCATATGGTTAATTTCGGCTATCATGACCCCTTTTTTTGTACACGCGAGCGGTCCGGGGATCAAATCCTGGGTCGTGAGTCGCCCGGGCCAACCAAGCCTTCCATCCCTCCGGGGTCGGTTAATTGGTACCAGACTTGTCTGGGAGGATAAAAACACTGACTTGTACATCGGCTGGCCCCCGCAAGTCATTGTATAGGCCACATCGCATTCAAACGCCACTACGAATGTACAAATGGAAGTAGAATGCGTGCCGCATCCCAAAAAGGGATTGATCAACGGCAAATGCTTTATCCTTTATCCTTTATCATCTTTTTTACGTTTACTGAAAACCCTTCAAAACAGTACATGTGGAAATTTTTTACTAATAAATGTATTTGCAGCCAGTTCAATATTCTGGTCTGGACAGTGCACCACCGCGAGCAAACACTGAAAATTAGTTTTTTTCTCCCTTGCACTCAATCCACGCGAACACACGATTCAGTAGATACATGTACGTTCCCTTTCTATTGCATGATCTGTAGGATCGAATCTCGTTCAGACCAATAGGATCAAACCGACCACGTATGGTCAACTCGAACACAGACTTGCCGATGGATTGAAGTAACTGGGAGCCAGCAACACTCTCTGAACTTTTTGAAAGCATAAAAAATATAACAACGGAATTGATTCATGTTATAGATCTCAACATAGGTTCTCCAAATAGATAGCGTCTTTACTCCCTGATAGTGACTCAAGGAAATTTTGCTTATGTGCTTTGTAGCCTTCCTTTCCAAAAAACGAGGGAGAGCGTCGGGCGCAGACCACACACCACAAACGACAACGGATCCCCACAAAATGTAAATGTTTCTGCCAATGGAAATGGTTGGCTTGTTGCAGTTGTATTCTATCAGCTGTCATTAACTATAACTACCATTTACCAAAAAATCAGCTGATCATATGCTGAAAACCACTACTAACGGCAAATCGACTTTGAGGCTATCAGTCATCGAATGCGTGTGGTGGTCTGCACACCAGACGCTCTTCTCGTTTTTTGGAATGGAGGGTACATACATATAGGCATGAGGAATAATACCTTGATCACTAGAAATCCTTTTCTGGGATGCGCCACTACGTCCCACTTTTATTCAGGATCATTACGGTGGTTGAGTGACCTCTGGATCTCTACAATGAGTTGCGGGAGCTAGCTGGAGATAGCTTTTATCTTTTCCCATAGGTTTGGTCTTAGCTCATCGACCTTTCGAGGGATGGAACGGTTGGTTGACATGGCAAGGTACAATCCAGGATTTGGTCGTCTGAAGTGGCGCTTTTTGGAAAACTAGCCTAGGAAACAATTCGTAATGATAGCTCCTGTGAAAAAAACTGACCGTAGCTGCTAATTTCGAACGCTGACCACGCCTGCCGCCTTCGGTAACCCTATGAGTTATAGAATTTCACAAAATGTTTCAATGAAATCATTTCGTGAGCTTTTTTCGGTACTTCCAGAGAACGAAACAACCATTTGCGAGTTTAAAATTTTTCTGCCGTCGCTGAATCCACAACACCTGGATTTGGCCTACACATTTCCAGAAAACAATTGTTACTGCAGTTCCTACCCTGTCAGGAAAAACGCGGCAGCAGACACATACAGAGGGCAGAGGCCTTGGCGCATGATTGCGACAGCAGCTGACTTTTTAAGCCCTTGAGCTCAATGCGAATGAGTCCACTTCAAAAAAGGGCGAACAAATAGCTGTTGAGTAGTAATTTGTGAAGAAGAAAAGAAAAGAAGAAAAGTAGTCGAACGAAAATGAGCACTAATGTAAAGTAGCCTCAATGCTCCAAAACACGCAGTTGCCCACAAGCAGAAAGTTCGAGAATTATTACCTGAAAAAGAGCAAGTAGGCTGAGCACGTTCCAATGGGACGGGACTGAGGCTGTGAAATGGAATGAAGATCAGGAACGGCAGAACTACCGCACCGGGACGACGTTTCCTTTCGATGGTTTCGGCGAAAAACTACGGGATACTGGCAGCACAACGTACAAAAAAAGCCTATGGATATCAACTGGCACCGACTAACACGAAAAAATCGCACAAACCGAAAAACGCGGTTACGCCGGAAAAAACTGCTGGTGAGAGACCGGCGAAACGGAAGAGATTCGAGGGCAGAGAGTGCCCAAGGCACGGACACCGTCCCCCAAGAAGAGCCGTGAACTGCTGACGGACACGAGCTGCGCCTGGCACCGACGCACCGTACACCACGGATAAAGATCGGACAGGATGAAGGATGGCCAAAATACCCTCCTTAGCAGAATGATTTAGAGTATTGTAAGGACGTTGCAGAAATGGAGTAGAGGAGTCGAGGGAGGAACTTCTCGTGTCAGCACGGACCACTAGCTGTTTCTCCTCCTTTTGGCTTTTCTTTTCCCAGAACTCCAAATCAAACAGCGTTATTGACTTTCAGTTTTCTGCTTAATTTCAACTTACTAGCCAGTCAATTTGGCTAGTTATGCAGTTTTTCTGGTGATCAGCGAGAAAAGATTGGCAAAGAAAAAGAATAAAAAGAAAGATGAAGATTTGCAGTGATCAACCTGATTTTGGAATGCGCCACTACTTCCAATCACCAAACATTTGCGGATGACCTGGAATACTACTTGCCTATGCAATGACTAAGAGGGGCCAGCCAATGTAAAATCGGGTTTTTTGACCTAATCGACGAGTTCTTAGCACCCAATTTCCCGATCCAGGAGGAATTGAATTCCTTGAATGGGCCTGAGCAAAACCAATTCAGGAATTGAACATGCACAGGACGTGGAAATCGGCGGCATTTCGCCACCACGCCATCGCCGCCATTAGCAGAGAAAGATCCAGAATAACTTGAAAGCACGCTGACCCATTAATGACAAGGATATGTATGTAGTGGTCAAGAAATAGACTTAATAAGAAGTAGTCCGCTTCGCCTCTACTCGATCAAACGACTATCTGACGACCTCTTAAAGCCACGAGTCAGGATCAGGTGACCATAGAAGGCCTTTCCATCACTAATATTTCCAGGAATGCGCTCAGAGGGGTGATGCCACACTCCTGACTCGAGATTTGAATCTCTATATCAATTTCAGGCCGCCTAATGCCCAAACACGAGCCGACTTTTCCTTTAAGCCCTCCAGTGAGGTAGCACGTGACGACAAAAACAATTGTTTTAAGGAGGTCAGAATTAAGAGAGAAGAATTACAAAAATGACAGTGGTGTAATCATTTTCTTAATTACTGAATGCAAAAAATTAACCTAAGAAACTGAAATATGCTATAGGATCAAGGCTTCATAGAATCAGCGTTAAGAAGTGATAAGGTACCCAGTGCAGACAGTATCTCATTTCCGCGAGAGTGATAAGCTTCCCCTCCGCTTCACATTATCACAATATGACAGGGAAGAGGTATTATTAACCCTTCAAAATTAACAGATGCATTTTCTTTGAAATTTTCCTTCAAAAAATTGCATCTCAGATTTTATTATGGATTCCTGTTTCTAGTATCGCACTCGCTGGTGCTTGCATAGTAGATGATACAAATTGATATGCAGATATTGTGCGACGCTGCTGTTTGAGGATGCGCCATGCATTCGAGTTCCGGTTACAACTATCGCAACTCTCACCCACTTCATTCATTTCCTGAACATGTAGTACTGTGTGAGATCCGTTGTCCATGGAAGCGGTATTCATACATAACCCTTTGGAGGGAGGGCATTGAGGAGAGAAGGTGAACTTCGCGCGGCATTACAATTGCGCAGAATCCTGCCTCCAGACCTACTCAAGCCATTTCGTTCAGATTAACCATCAGTGCCCAGGTGGTCAATCGCCATGCCAGTTGAGAAAACAGAGTTAAAATCACCTAGTATTTTTGCTACAGCACTGTGGAAGAAACAATGCTTTGTTGAAGTGGCTTGTGACGCCGAACATTTACGTAGAGAACAGTCTGCAACAGGAGATAAGATATTCAACCTTGTCCACTTTTCTTCCGCTCGCCCTCCCACCTTTAGCCCCCCTCCCTGCTTTTTCTTCTCGTGGCACTATTTGGCCTTGACTGGCTCACTTCATCAAAACTGAGGCGATTTTGATTCGAAATGTTGTCCATGACGATGGACTTGGCCAAAAATTACTTCTAAGGGTATGCGACCCGTAGAACGTGACTATCCATCAGTTCAACGCGAAAGCGCCTGACATCCGCGCCACAACCGCCGGCGCTAACATATTAGTTTTGCTCCAGCGCATGTGTGGCGCCGGCTTCAAGGCACACTCGCAAGGATCTAGTGTGATATAGTCATGTTCTGTGAGTCAAACTACCCCTGGCGTAAATTTTAGCGAATTGGATGACTGTTCTGGATCTTTTGGTGCCGGCACTTGTGGACGCGAGCGCAAGCGTTTTTATTCGCGCAGAACGACAGTGCTCTACGGGCTCGAAGCTCACCCCGGGCAAGCATTCGTAGCTAATCCCGATGGACGAATTTGATAAGAATTTCGCGGTTCAGTTCTCGAGGAGTGTGGCGGCTGAATGGTAGTAAGTGACTCTTCTTTTTTCCCTGACGTCCAAAACGCAGTTTCAACCATATTTTGGCACCCACCCAATATTTCAATCCCTCTGAATCCACCCTCTGTCCAGAAGCAGATACACAGACAAGATCAGTAGCCTGGCACTGGAATCAAATTACAGCATTTGAGGGATCACTGAAAGAAACATAGTCCGCACAAGATCCTCTCGCCACTATCTGCCCCTCAACTTGCCCGAAACTATTACTCTACAACTAGCTGGAAATATGGTGATAGCTCCTTAAGTAGCCGAATCCTATAAAAAAAGCTAAGATTGAAAATTCTGGAAAAGTTCGAAAAACTGACCGGAGCTGATTTTTTCTCGACCTCGAACGGCTCGAAAAACAAATTATTCACATCTACCACGTTCATTGCTCACAGACAAAATGGCGACAATGGCAAGCACAGGTGTAGTCGAAGAATTCAGATGACGAAGTCGATGCCACAGGCACGTTTTTGCGGTGATACGGTGGCGGCTGACCGTCGACCGGAGGAGGCGGAGACTTGTTTTGGCATTCGAATTTCGTTTTCCACAGCCTTCAAAAGCATGGGAAGCCAAAAGCTGAGAGTGGCAGAAAATTTGAATTCTCTCCGACGCAGAGACGAAACGCGATCGTTTTTTCGACGTTCTCCTCTTAGAACAGCTCAGACGTACATGTTTGTTGGCCTTTCGTTCCTATGACCCTTCTCACCTTCTGAGGAACTATGGACCAATGGAGGGCAGAAGAGATTTTAAGTGAGTAATAAACAGCAATCGCTTATTTGTGGTGAGGTTGCTATTAAAAAATCGTTTTTGTTATTCTTACTGACAGGCGGGGAAAAGGCCCCACTTTCACACTCACCACACTTTTCATCACAAAAAGTAATGGTTTTAGAATGTGCATGACGTTGACCAATTCCAACGACGTTGCGCCAGGCATTCGACGTTCATTTACAAGAGCAGTCTCACTTCAGTGCGTTTCGGGTCAAAAGAAAATTTGCAGAAAAATTGAATTCCAATCCAGCAGGTGACCTATTCTGTACTATTATACTATTTGGCACCAAGCTCAAATACCTCAGAAATGGAGGTTTCAGGGAATTAGGTGAGTTTTAGTACGGACTATGCAGATCCACAGACTGTGAAGCGCCCCATGTTATCATGACCTTTATACAGAAGGTACCGCTGTCTGCTGTACTCCCTCTCGTCCCGTTGCTGACTATTCTTTAAAAGGGCGTCAACAACGTCTGCATCCATCTTGTCGCGCACCTGAATAGGGGAGTCGCGCACCCGGATACGGGACAGAGGGTTGTCCTTCTCCAGAAGCACGAATTCTTCGTTACTTTTGCACAGAGCTTCCGTAAAGTTGCCTGACGATCGGATCGGCGAACGTAGTGTTCTTCGCTTGTCGTCTCAAGGAATTCCTTTAGTACCGTACTGCTCCAACGTCCATCCCAAAATCGATTGAAATGCTCTGGTCACCTGATCTCCAAATACTCACCAAATGCGCTAGCGTCTCTGTATATCAATCGACGATGGATAGCGTAACTCCGTATTTTGGAAGTTACCATCACCTTTATCACCTGTATCACCTGTCGTCCCGTTGATCGTCGATTTGCTCGAGCGGGCGCCAGCAACGTCTCCATTCGTCCCTGTCGCGTGCTAGAGTGGTCCAGTGGATCCTCCTCGCTCGAGGGACACGAAGTCCTTCATTCCTTTCGTTCAGAGCTTTCGTGAAGAAGTCTGACCATCGGGCCGGCGGTCGTCCAGGTGTTCGTTTGACGTCCCGAGCTCTGGTCCAACGGTCAATACAGAATCGCATGACGTGTCCGGCCCACCTTATCTTCGATTCCTTGGCGAAAACGGCAGCGTCCCTGATCTTCGATCGTTGGCGTAGTTCGGAACTCCGGATTCCCCTCTGCACTTGCGTGTATAGGGTTACTCCTAGCATCGTCCTCTCGACAGCGCGTTGGATAACCGCATGCTCGTCCTGCCTGCGCAGAGTCCAAGTCTCTAAGTCTCTAGGTAGAGCATAGGTTAAGGTTACCATACTTGCGTTTATTTGTGTTTCTAGACCGTAAAAGCGTAGATTGAATACGCTTGATATATTTCTGTAAGGCTTGGGATTCTTCCCTTGTTTCTTAGCGTGCCTTTGCAAAGAGAGAGCCAGTAAAGAACATGAATTGCCCAATGCTTTTTCAGGGACGACACTCATTCTAGACACGTGCATTGAAACAGCTACGGCGTCGCTAATCTTTGTGTGACTTTCCGGCAACTGCTGGCTGTTGCTTTAAAACGCCGTATTACTTCAGTGCATGGGCCAGGGAGTACTCTCTCGACCACTTCATTGGGCAGTCCGACACCCAGGCATCAATTTCAACTCAGATTCAGCTCGACTCGTAGCCCATCACTCCCTCTTTTCCTTCTGAGTCACCACAAAAGTAGTCGCAGCTCTCAGATGGGAACAGCTCATTTCTTCCTCACCCATGCAAATAATCTTCAGCTTGTCAAAACCAGCCCATTCAGCTATTAACAGAAGCCTGATCGCCGATGATCAGCTGACAGCGAATGCGTTTCCGTGAGCGTAGGCAGGAATACCACGGAAGTGCAAGCATCTAAACTAGACTTTAGCGCTGTTCTCTATTATTGCCGCAAATTTATTGCGCCTTCAACCTTAGACTTTAGCGCTGTTCTCTATTATTGCCGCAAATTTATTGCACCTTCAAGCGTTACCGTTACACTCTCGTTGCTGAAAGCTGCTGTCATACTCTTCAGCCAGTGACGTTGAAGAGTAAATAGGTCTTCTTCTGCCTTGGAATGTGAATGATTCATCAAGTTTATGAGGCTGTTCTTCTACATGAACACCATTGTAAATCATTGAGCATGACATCATATTACAAATAATGTAAAATTCAAAGATGAGCAGAGGTGGTGTAGTGACAAATGGCGCCGTTTATCATGCGCATTTGTTTGAGGCAAAATCTCGGATCGAATGCAGTCCATGCCCTCCAAGCCTTCCGCCTCGCCGAGATCGGTTAGTTGATACCAAACGTGACTGTGAGGATGAAAACACTTCGGTCTATAATGCCTGGCCTCCTCAGAGTCATTTGTATGAATAGGCCATACTTATAGGATATCACAACTTATTCCAAGTGAGAAGGTAGAATGCGTGCGTACTCGAATTATCGATAACTAATGATGAATTCTTGCATGCATTGGTGGATGGATGCATAGCCTTGGCCTAAAGGGAAATGAATTGTTGAAAAGAGAAAGGATTAATGGCGTTAGCGGAACAAGCTTTTGACAATCAGCTTGCTTAAAGCAACAGTCCAGGCAGGGTTTCAACTACTTGGTCATTAGGCGGTCAAAACATGCCCCAGCCCAACTAAAGTTTATAGGAAATGTCTTTAAGTTCAAAACCTACCTCTAAAATGCGCTGGAAGGGGTCGAAGTCCTCTTGGAGGGGGCGGATCACCCATAAAGAGGCGGATCGCCCAACATACGCTGTGCAGAGTCCGTGCTTGACTAGCGGTCGTTGCGGGACCGCCGCGCTGTATGAGGTCGATTCCATAAGAACGCAATTGAAGCGCTTCAATTTCGATTGCTGGCAAATAGTTATGTATTTGCAAGCATGCATGGCTATTTGCCAGCAGTTGCAATTGGAGCGCATGTACTACGGGCAGGTTCGGACAACTCGTCCAACACACGTCTCCCTAAACGGCAGGGGGAGTCCCTGTCTAAGCCCCTGCCCGACGTTTTTTTCTACTTTTTCTTTCTCCATTGACCAACTTCTCACCTGCAACGTCATTATAGGTGGTCCTTACCCGCGAATTCGTTCCTGGATTGTTGCTTTAAGAATAAGCTCAGAGCAGAAAACTCAAGCCCGAGGTCCCTTACTTTAGATCACTGTAGGGCAAGTGTCAGCCTTTGCAACAATTGCTAGGGAATGCGCGATTGGCTAGCGATCGGCAGCAAAGTCTGCCCAACCAAAGGGTTTGAGGAGCTGAGCAAATTCCAGTAATAAACAAAAGATCTAAAACCGTGTTTATCGAGGTCTTTTTGTTCCTCAACACTTTTTGCTTTTTCTTTCATCAAAAAGCATGCTTGCGTAGAAGTTTGAGAAAAGTATAATTAATTGCCGAACACTTGTGAGAGCGAGGCTCATAAAAGTTTCCTTTTTTCAGATGCTTTGGCAACATCAATCAACACCTGAGAGAGTGATAAGCTAGCGTTTTCTTACGACTATGCGCAGGGCAGGGTGAAAATCGCTTGAGGAAAAGACAACGGCTCGTCGAGGATTCTTTCACGCTCTCCCACGCGGATGCTCACTCTCGCCAGCGCGAGCCGTCTGTGCTCTCCGCGCATTCATTCACTCTCGACACTACTCTCGCACGGTAGAGAGCCATGGTCGAGGAATTCCTCGACCGTTATTCACCCTGCGCAGGGAACTGGCTCCAGTCATGATTTCTACGAATGGGTTATACTGCGTTGGGGTAGGTGGCCTCTTTAGGAAACCGAAGCGCTAAGGAGCTCAGAAAAATGGTTTTCAATTCACCCTTCAATAAGGAGCAATCATTGAATTCGAATTTACCTCTATCTATCTCAATTTATCAATGCAGAGCATCGGGTCGCCAACGAAGGGCATCCCTCACGGCACGCAAGCATGTGAGCTTAAGTTCAGACCGAGATCTCCCAGGAGCAGTCAGTAGAGAGCCCATGTTTCTGAGCGGCTTTTGCAAGCTTTGAATCCTAGCACTTCATATATGCATCAATTGAGCGTGTTCGAAATGTTATTATACGATTCCCTGACATCTTGCAAACTGAACGGTTTTGATTGCTGCGGAAGAGTTCGCAAAATTAGTTGAAGTTAACTCGGAGTGTCCCCTCATCAGACTTGCCAGGACGAGCCTCCGAATTTCCATACAAAATCAAAAACATTTAGTGAGCGCGTGTGACTGGACCTCATCGCGCTATGAGTCCATCTGTGATGTTCAATGACGTCGACCATATTGCACGCCCTCCAGCCTTGGTATCGCAGTTTGCGGGTACCCGACAGGAGGCCCGTCGCGCGGCAAGAAGGCAGAGTCAGCGGACGAGTCGCAGCGCGTACTGTAGTGATTTCGCGTCAAGTTAAATAGAATGTACCATTGTACGTCCTACATCGCACAGCACGCGCTGCGACTCGTCCGCTGACTCTGCCTTCTTGCGCGCGACGGGCCTCCTGTCGGGTACCCGTAGTTTGCGCCCAGCCTGTGATGTCAAAGACAATTCATTTTTGACTTGTTTTTGTTTGTTAACTGCTGTTTTTGGCCGCAGTTCGCCTTGCGAATGTTTCACAAGAATGCTGGGTTGTGAACAAAACTTTCGCCCCAGGCGGGACTAGAACCCGCACCTCTCGCTTCGAGTTCACCGGAAAGCGAGAGGTGCGGGTTCTAGTCCCGCCTGGGGCGAAAGTTTTGTTCACAACCCAGCATTCTTGTGAAAAATTACATTTTGTTAAGGTTCATGCCCATGATTTCCGAAAACAT